>JAOBRD020798505.1:0-13554 GCA_027575215.2 Hydrozoanthus sils
CATTACAGATTTTGACCATGCCTCAGAACTGTGATGCAAAGAATAATGTCTGACCCAAACACAATACCCAGCCACCCGAATGTCAAAACTATGTTAAATACAGTTTTCAAAACTTTTAATAAGTATTCTTCAGACTAGTACATTTCCATTGCAAAAATTTGCCCAACATGAAAATGGAACAAACTTCTAATCGTGTGATATTATAGATAGTCTGCTGTTGTTAACCTTAATACAATGATTTGCAACCAAAAAAGTTCCAAATGACAAACATTTATTTTTTATGATCATTAACCCTTTCAGACCCCAGCCAGTTTACCAGCATGTATTGTAATTCTCTATGGTTACATTATCTACACAAAGAAACTTTGTGCTGATAGAGAATATAAAGCAATTACTCAGATACAACAACTTGTCTTAGACAAAATCAAAATTGAAGTTCAGCATTACATATGGCATGTTGGGGAAAGAGAAAGGTTAAAAAGCAAACACTGCTTTTTAAGAAGTGTAATCAATTTCCAACACCAATTATGCACTTAAAAATTTATGACTGCCTTAGATGTCTGAAAGCTTACTTGTTCAACCAGAACACTTTTGGGGCTTAATTTTCACTAACAAACTGAAAACTGAACTACAGTGTCCATATTTGGGCGTAATGATGGGTTTGGGTTAATATATTTTTCAGCAACATGGCTGACCTCAGTAGCAAAGCTACTTACACTTTCAAGAACCCTGCCTAAAGAATAAATGTCAGTAGCAACACATTGCCTGTGTTTACCATCAACTAATTCTAAAGCTATGTGGCTGTGTCTTCTCAAATAATCTTCTCTTACTTTGGGTGGAACAAATTTCTTTTTTCCTTCTAAAATAGTGCGACTCTTTCCAAAATCAATTAACACTGGACTAGGGTTACCATTAATAAAATCTATGACAATGTTATCTGTTTTTAAGTCATTATGCAAATAGCCTTTTATGTGGATATACAGCAGCCCTCTTGAAACTTGCCAGCAAATATCCAAAAACGAATAATGACTTATTTTTATTTTTCACTCTTTAAAGCATAGTAAAGAGAAACTCCTTTCATTCTCATGCCATGGAACTTAGTCACTACATACTTTTTCTTTTCTCTCTTAGGGCCGATACCCAAAACAATTTGTAAATTTGGGTGCCCCTCCAGTACCTTCATTACTTTTGCTTCAGACAACAACTCTTGATAGGATGAGCCATCATACAGGACCTTGACAGCAACCGGTATGTTGCGATACATCTTCAGTGAGCACACGCCAAATGCTCCATTTCCTATCTGCATTGTCTTGTCATGGTTGGCAATATTTGTAAATAAGTCTTGTGCAATAACTGGTAATGATAAGTTTATGTCATCTTTAGAGCTCGGTGCTGGTGGTTCATTCTGGTTCTTTTGAACATCAATACCAAACCTTTCCATTTGTTTCAACTTATCTTGAGCATATTGAAGTTCTTGTTGAGTGGCCTTGATTTTGTTCTCAGCTGAGGCTCTAAGTGACATTTCAGAATTCAGAACATGTTCCATGTCCATCACCTTTTTCCTTAAAAGCTCGTTTTCTTTGACAGTAGCACTGATACTAGGTTGATTTGTGCTGTTATTGTCCATTGTGTCTGCAAACTGTTGTATCTACAACTGAACTACTGTAAAATTGTTTTGGTCTTTCACCCTGGCCACATTTCACATTTGACATTTCGAGAGCCTGGGAGTATCACGCGCACGTGCATTTGTTTTGCTCAAAAACAAGACAAAACATATTTTGCTCTCCACCGGGCTCAGTAAGAACAATAAAAGAGAACCTCGTTGTGTAGTAATGACTTTAGGGGTGTTGTCAACCAATTCTATCCATGAGTTCACTCTAGTAACTCGTGTAGATTTACAACTCGCGTAGATACATATTCAGAACTCAGAGAAGAAGTTATTGTGACTCCAAAGATGTTGTGAACTAATTCTACCCATGAGTTCACTCTAGTAACTCGTGTAGATTCGGTGAAACCTCTTTGGAATTCAAAGAAGATGTATAGTAATGACTTGAGGGGTGTTGTTAACCAATTCTACCCATGAGTTCACCCCAGTAACTTGCGTAGATTCCGTGATATGACTTTGGAGGTGTTGTGAACTAATTCTACCTATGACTTCGCATAGTAATTCGTGTAGATTCACTGAATCATATTTACAACACCTAGAAAAGAAGTTTAGTATGACTCCGGAGGTGTTGTGAACTAATTTTACCCATGAGATTCGGTGAACCTCTTTGGAATTCAAAGATGTTTAGTAATGACTTTAGGGGTGTTATTAACCAATTCTACCCCAGAGTAGTAAAATCGCTCTTGAGTTTTATGAGCTGTTCTTCATGCAATAGATAATTTATGTTGTCAAATTCATTCAGATCAGCCACTTGAGGCTCTGCATCACTCAGGTGATCTGATGGAACTCTGTCAAATGTTGCAAAGTGCCCAATCCAATGCATGTCAGTTTTTGTGATTTTTCAATACAATATTTACAAGAACCTCGAGGTCAAGGTTGTCAAAGACAAGGCGAAGTGAACTTTTCTTCAGTGTCAACATTTGGCGAACCTCGTCAACAACACCTCTAGTGGTAACCATTATTCCAAGTAGGCTGTTTCTGCTCTGAACCAAAACAGCCTTGTTAAATGTCTCAAATGTCTAATATTGAATGGAGAAACGATGTAAGTTTTTTAACCACCATTTCACTTAATTGCTCTATAAAGCGAAAATAAATGTATTATATTAATAAGTGATTTAGTAGGAGTTTCATTTAATGCTACTTTAATTTGTGGCTAATATCATTGTACATATTTACACTATACTTATGACATTTTTATGCTAATCTAAAGCTAGCAGCTGACCCGTTGATTTAAACAATTGCTGTACCATAATTTGTTTTTGTAGGTAGCAAACTGAAACTCACTATCATTTTACAGTCTGATTGCTTAAATTGAGTTGCATGATCATGATGTGTCTGAAACTACTGCAAACAATATGATTTTAAGCAAGTGGCACCTATAGCTTCATTAATTAATTTTACAATACCCGAAAATGCTTTGTAAGATGGAACAAAACAATTTTTGCCATTCTACAGAGTAAGATAACTTACAACCATTTCTAAGAACTTAATTCTCATACACATTTCTCTGGATTAATAAATTTATGTGATACCACACATTAGCACTACTAGTTAGTCACACAAAGTCACTACTATTAGTGACACAAAAAGGTACACCCGTACACTTACACATTGAGGAAAATGTAGTGATAATCTATTAATAAAGCATCGACAACTGCCAAAATGAAACAACCAAATTTATTACTTTTTAAGCCTAAGTACCTTCTTTGTAGCATGTCCAACAGATTGACAGCATATATTTTCTGTACAAGTGAAGTCTCACGGTTTCTGTAGTATGAAGAAAAAGAAATGTTGCTGAATTAAGCTAACTCACCAGCCATTATGATTAGCTTGTGTTATTTCACTGTAGATTAATTGTTATATATACCTAGTATTCATAAGTACTGCATAAACAGTGTATAACCGTGGGCATTTGACTTCCATGAGTCTTCACATTTGGTACTGCAACTGCCATTAATAAGTCCAATACATCTGGCGCTCTTTCTTTCATTTCTTTCAGAATATCAATCTACTTGAACTTGTGAAGTTGATTTTGTTGGTCTGCTGTTACCCGAAGAACCGAAGGACTTTGTTTTATGGCACACAGTTTCTTGCACTGTTCATGGATTCCTTGCAACATGATAGTTTTAACACAGTTTTTATTGACAGGAATAGCCATCATGGCTTGCAAAATAGTAGGAGGTGCAGACAGCTCCACCGTTTTAATGATTTCTTATCTTTCTTTGAGTGGCAACATTTCAGCAGCTCAACTTGGCATTGCAGCAACCTGAAATTATTAATGAATGTAACATGTTAACTTTATAATTTATTATCCATCCTTTGTAGTTAGCTTGGGGATAGGATTTGTGTGTTGGCCTTCTCAACAGGCAACAAAGGTCCACTTTTTTGTTGACCAATTATATTTGCAAAAAAACAACATAAAAGTTATCCTCTATGTTTATAAATATATTTATTGATTTTGAAGTTAAGGTGTGAATAATACCCTGGTTTTTATGGCCTGTTTTACATTTCAGTTTCAGACAACCTGATTTTCAAGATTTTATTGGGGAGTATGACCCACAAGGAGCCCGAGACTCTTGTCTTCGCCACTCGTTTGGTCTGTCTACCCCGACTTTGATCACACCCTCTCAAAAAAATCCTAGTTACTGGTCTGATATTGAACAACTTTATGATAATATATAATGTATAATTTTGTTACAAAATGACTAGTGTCTAACAAGAACAACTATTTACAATTCACTCTTATAATGACATTTACTCCATTATTTATTGCTGTTAAATATAGATTAATTGTAAAAAAACTAAGCATACGTGTATTATTTATATTACTTATGTATTTATTCAAATTTGCAGTGTATTTATATATACTTATGGTTACAACAAAAAGAAAGAAACTTAATTTTCATACACATTTTTGCCATTCTACGCCATACGCAAGAAAAACGCTACAGAATGGAGTAAGCATATTTGGAAACTAAAAAAGAGCAAGACGGAATTCACAATAATCTGGAAAATATTAGTCCGCGCAAGTCCTTATTCAAACACTACTAAACGCTGTAATTGTGTCTAACTGAAAATTTTTTTATCTGCAAACCTGAACTATGTACTCTGAACAAAAGAAATGAATTCGCTAGCACGTTTTGCCATGCTAGCAAATTCCTTCTGAAGAATTCAAAACTATATATACTCTACTCAAAAGCTCGCATTTGCATCTGACGAGAGAAGAACTTGTTTCCTTTCGAAACAACGTTGTCATGCCCGTAGTTTAGTTTCTTTCTTTTTGTTGTAACTATAAGTATATCACGCTCCTTCACGTTGAGCATTTTAGCCGTTTTTTACCCAGAATCCTTTGATTTTACAAGTTTACTGTCCGCCATATTGGGTGAAATTTAATGTGCTTATAACTTTGAGGTGTTCTTTTTGATTAAAATTTTTGGACGATGTACCTTAACAACTGCTTAATTGAAATATTTAAACGTGTTTGTGAAGTTCGACTTGGTAAACAAGTTATTTGTGGATTTAAAAACCCACAAAAGACGATCCCCCGACTAGAAAAAAGAGTGTACCCCCTGATTCTTCGTCTAAAAATTACCTTCAATAAAGGTTCTATGGATGATGTTTACTTGGCCGTGTGATAATCGTATTGTGTGTTACCAAATAGGTCTAATTAAATTAGTAAATGGTAATATATGCACGATAATATTCGTTGTTTATTTTGTTTGTAAACAACAATTATTTACAAGAACATAACGTGTTCACTAAGATTTAGGTATATGTTCCAGTACATTGATTGCACTAAAACCTCTATTATCATTAAAAATAACGCAATAATGAGAGATACTTTACTCATTTACTGAAGCTTTCCGTGTAATTGAAACACGGTACTTCATGTATCAGTACACCAAAATATTCCATTTTCTTTTTTTAGTTTAATATTTTTTATAATTGTTTTATTTCAAACTTCAACTTAGTACTTTTCACTTAGAAATGTATATTTCTTGGAGAAATTTGGCCTTAATCTTGGATAGAACCAGTGGTATGTTTGTGCAAAGTTGTAACATAATTTGTAATGTTTCAAGGTCATAGGTCACCCAAATCCACCCTAATAACTCTTTTACTTCCAGGAAAATCTCTTTGAAACTCAGTGGATATGCGTAGTATGACATTGGAGGTAGTTAAGACCAATTCTACCCATAAGTTCACCCCTGCAACTCGGGTACATCCGGTCAATCCTCTTGCAAAGTCAACGTAGATGTGTAGGATGGCTTTGGGCGTGCTTTGGTACAATTCTACCCATGGGTTCACCATAGAAACTCTGGTAGTTCCCCGTAAATCTCTTTGGAACTCAGAGAAGATGTGTAGTATGACTTTGGGGGTGCTTTGTACCAATTCTACCCATGGGTTCACCCTGATAACTCTTACTTCCAGGAAACTCTCTTTGGAACTCAATAGGTATGCGTAGTATGATATTGGAGGTGGTTTAGACCAATTCTACTCATAAGTTCAGCCCTGCAACTCGGGTACATCCGGTCAATCCTCTTGCAAAGTCAACGTAGATGTGTAGGATGGCTTTGGGCGTGCTTTGGTACAATTCTACCCATGGGTTCACCATTGAAACTCTGGTAGTTCCCCGTAAATATCTTTGGAACTCAGAGAAGATGTGTAGTATGATTTTTGGGGGTGCTTTAAACCAATTCTACCCATGGGTTCACCCTAATAACTCTTTTACTTCCAGGAAAATCGCGTTGGAACTCAGCTGATATGGGTAGTATCACAGCACGAAATCATGTGTTTCCGCACGCGGAATTATTGCGGTTATCTGGCGGATACTTACGTAACGGATCCTCGTGTTTCCGCTGCACCGGGGCCTTCGGAACCGAACCACTTATCCACGTGGATCCGTCACGTTTCCGTTTATAGGTTTTTGGGCGTTTTTTCGGCCCAGATTTGCGGAAACACACGTTCCAGTTCGAGAATCGTTTTTATCAGTTCTAAAAGCAGTTATTATTTGGAAAAGGTCGCTAAAGAAGCGCGCTAGCGTCTTTTGTCTTAATTTGCATTTGGACAACAGTTTTTGCTGAAGTGATAATGTTTTAAACAAGCTTAAAAAATCCGAGTTTCTCCGTGATATGACAAAAATGCTAAATCTTTTGCACGCAAAGCTCAGCAGAAACT
This sequence comes from Hydrozoanthus sils, assembly GCA_027575215.2. Lineage (NCBI taxonomy): Eukaryota > Metazoa > Cnidaria > Anthozoa > Zoantharia > Hydrozoanthidae > Hydrozoanthus > Hydrozoanthus sils. The sequence continues at coordinate 6,842 of JAOBRD020798505.1, forward strand.
TTCTCTGTTGGTGTATCCAAACAACATATACGGTTTTCCAATGAAAACATTTTATTTCCTTCGTGCGACAGTTAAAACCATGACAGCAAATGCTTTTATCTCAAATAATTAAAAAAAACTTAGTACTATATACACAAATGATATAATTACTGTAACATGTATAGCAAACGCTTTTTCACAAATAATATATGTATCAAACACCTCTATATTTACAAAAGTTAAGACTATAACAGCATTCAGCTTCAAATGTCTGTTTTATACATAATATATAAAAGTTGAAACTATAACAGAAAAATGCTTTTCATATATGATATAAAAACGTAAAGTTAAACTATTTGGCTTCAAACGCCTCTATATAAACAAAAATCGAGACACTAACAGCTGTTTTTTTCACAAATGACATAAAAATGAAACTAGTAAGCTTTAAATGTCTCTATTATATTTAATATGTAAAAGTTCAAACTGTAACAGTCAATACTTCTTTTTAAATAACACAAAAACGTAAAATTGAAGTATTAGACTTCAAACATCTTTCTCGATATACAAAATAAAGTTAAAACTGTAATAATAAATACTTTTCTTAAGTACTACATAAAACGTAAAATTGAAATGTCAAGAATTTCAAATTAAAGATCTCTGTATACTTCCCATCCTGGGCTTCCTGAGGGAGATGCCCTCACTGATTCCTCTTCAACTTAACAATATTGCCAGTTGTCCTTTTCTGGCGGTCACTGAGGGATGCAAAATACTGTTTACCCAATGCACCTTAGTTTCGATGTCTCCCAAGGCAGTTTACAACGTTTTCTTGTCCTTGGTCCTACAGTTGTCTCATCGCTTTCACTTTCTTCGGAGGAGACATAAACTCTAGGGCATTTGGTGCAGTTAAAATTTCCGTTGCCTTTGTCCTATCTGTTTCTGATAACTTTGTCACAATGGCCCACGACGAGAGCACCAAAAGCCACCAGGGAGGAGTTGTCGACAATACAACTTATGAAAAAGATGGGCGAATGTATGAAACTAAGCAAGCAGGCGATGGATATTCTGCAATGAAGCTTTGTTTGGAATGAATTAATCCAGGATGCCAAGCTTTCTTTCAGTTTCCGAAAAGAACTTGGTAAACAAGTGACAACGTTTGGGTACAAAAATTGTTCACTCGGCGTGAACAAGCTCGGCAACATGATGCGCGAAATCAGCCAAGAAGCCCAACTTTCATGTATTTACACCAACCATTCTCTGCTAGCAATTGCAGCAACTTTGTAATCACAAGCTGGTATTTCAAGCCGTCTAATCATGGCAGTCTCGGGAAACCGAAGTGAGCAAAGCCTGAAGCATTACAACGATCGTCCATCGGAAAATCAGCTACGAGAGTGCAGCAACGTTATTCATAAGCATTGGGAGACCAAAGTCCCAATTCCCGCCGCGATGTTTTGATGCCAATAACCAATCAATCAAGCCAGCTTTCGCTTGAATTCGGTAGTGAAAGAGCAATGAATTTCTCTGGTTTGTTCACCTCATGCAAATTTGTCGACGTGCACATAAACTTTCAACAACCCCCGAACGGATCTTCTTAAACAATTGACTCTCGAACAAGAGGTCCCTTGGTGGCTTTCAACAATTGAAGTTGGATGAATATTTCAATAACTTTCTTTGAACAATTCTTGTGAGCGCATTTGTTTCGCTAATATCAATCAATCGCATCCATTTGCATTTCTATGAACACGAGTTTCTTTGAAAGACTTGCAAGCTCTTGAGCTGTTTTTAAAGGGCAATTCTTATTGGATGGTGGCGATTCCGGCAGAATTGCTATCTTGATCAACTTAATAAATACAAGTTTTGCAGAATATTTCTTTCCGCTTTCATTAGTTATTTTATAAAATAAATGTAAAATGGTTTCCGTGTTTACATAGCCTGATGTAAACCGTTGGGAAGTTGGGAGAACACTGAATAAGCTGGAAACCACTCCGCTTCGCGTCGTGGTTTCCTACAATTATCTTGTACTTCCCAACCTCCCGCATGTTTACATCAGGCTATGTAAACACCATTTATACACTTGTAATAAAGGTTTCTAAAATATAAGAGGGTAAAAACATATTTACTTTTAAGCTGAAATGTTGTCAGTTTACTGTTATGATGTACTGCCACAAACTAAATATTTGAAAAAAGCAGTTACTTTTCCTAACAAAAAACGGACATAACCTGACATCGCTACCCAAGTGTACCACATTTTTATAAAAGACTAAACACTTGTTATTACGTTTCCCGAAACAATTTGCACACCATATGGATACTTACAGTTCAAGTAAATCGATGAAAAGTTAGCATAATCAGTTGTTTATAGTAAAACAAAACACTGTAAACACTATCTGAATAACGATACTTACTTTTTTTGCTGGCTTACTTTTTCGAAAACCTTTTCATTGACTTTTCCACAAATTTTGTAAATTACTGTCAACATTCTTTAGTAAATCACGTTTCACGTGCATTCAAGCAATCCAAGATGGACGACCATGTGATGAAAATGGCCTGGTTACATTGACTCGACCCAATCTCATTCTGTTCATAGCAGTCGCTAGGAGTATGGGAAGAAAACATTTTAAGGTAAAGAAAACAAGAGGGGTGAAAATTAACTGGAGTATGGTGACCCATCGATCTCATATCAAAAACCGTATTATCATCGAAAAACTAGAAAAGAAAATATAAGAAAATAGCAAACTTAAAGAAAAAATATAGAAAAACCACATTAACAAAAAAAAATTAAAAAAAACAGCTATATAAAACAAAAAGCAAAAATTAAACAAATTATGAAACTAAACTAAAATGAAATGAAATATAAAAAGAATAAAAAATAATAATGATAAAATAAAACCAAAAAATGATGAAATGAAAAATAACATGAAAATAAAAAGCAAAGAATGAAGTCAAAGAAAATTCTGGAGAGAAAATATTCAGTCCAGAATTCAAATCTGTTTTGCATTTGCTATGAGAGCATTGGCCAGCTGTTCATGTTTCAAAATGAAACTCAAATTCGAAAACAACTTTGCAGGCGGCCCAGCGGTCTCATGGCCCGCGATGCAATTGGTCAGGGGATTGTTTCGTTTTCCCGCGCTATTTTGGTTTTGATAAATTCCATACTTACAACCTCGGGTTTGACTGCGACTTTACGACCTGCTTTATTCTAATTTCCTGCGTTTACTGTTATTCTTTCGTTTTACCGTCGTTTGAAAGAGTACTTTTAAAGCCCAAAAAACTTAAGCACTAAAAGAAATGCGTCCTGGGACGGTCTGAAACAGCAGATGAATGACAAGAAGACAAGAACTGATGCAATTCGGAAGAACAAAGGTTCAAGCGCTTCCCACGAAGTCATTGTTTAAAGGCTGGCCTCTGAGCCAGACCAGATTCAAACTTTTATGAATAATTGTTTTCTCACAATATTCTTTAAAACGTCTTTCTTCTCATCTTCTCCCGCGTTTTTTTTGCTGCTTCCTTCTTTGTATATCTGCACTCACCAGACCACACACAGAGCATTTGAAGAGCTTAGTGTAAAAACGGCACCATTTTAGGTCCAAATTTTTAATTAAAAATTTTTTTTGCACCCACATAACCTCCAGTCAAAAATGTTAACCGCTCTTTTTAAAGCTTTTACGAGGAAAAAAGTTCAACTTAAAAATAAAATGTAGGATTAGGCAAAATTTAAAAAATTCCCGGTTTCTCATCAGCGCCCTCATTTCAAAATAGCTGGCGCATTAACTTTTTTTTTATTTTTTGAAATATAGAAATGTAGGGGAAAAAACTGGGTGTTTTTTTTACCTGATCTGCCAACTAAACTGACTCGTCTGCTGCGATTCCTGCGCTGCAAATCATGCTAGGCCATGCTATTTGTTAGACTGATTGGAATATAGTTGCTAACTTTTTACATAGGTATACCTGGTACGTTTTGTAGTGGGACAGGAGGATCACTCCATCGCATCAGCTTACGAAGATCACGATGGCTCTGACTTTAGTTATGGTTATTTTAATTGATCTAAAACACCATCCAAAATTACAAAATGGGGTAAGAAGCTGTTGGCTATTCAAGGAATGGGGTACAATCTCTTCGACCCAGAGATTGCAACAGATCAGGTAATGGATGAAGAAAGCAACAAGATTAATTTCTGTTGTGGAAATTGCTCTTCTGTTGGAATGGAAGCTTTTCTCTCAGCACACGAGTGCAATAAATTCTGTGAAATGATGGGTATAGCTGACTAAAGTAAAAAACTTTGTCTAAAACCCTCCTCCCCCCGGAACTGTAATTGAACAGTTTGACATATTAAGTTTCACGATTTCTCATTTGTCTGCCCAAATACTTGATATACTTAAATACAACATGTCTTATGAAAGATTCCATGCAAATTAAAAAATTGTTACTGGGATTGTTCAATGTAACGGGCCTTAAGAAAGAGAAAGGCATGTGCTGCTTCTGCTACCTTCACCCTATCAATATTAGGAACGACTCCTTCACACTCAGTTCTCACATGTGGTTGCAAGTAGTCATCCCCAACTGACATAACACCAGAAACTGCTGCAATTTCATCAAGTGCCTCATTGTTAACAGGCAGACCTATGTATGACAAAGGTGAACAAATAATTATTAACCCTCTCCTTCAGGAGGGGGACCCTCCCCCCTCACTTTTTTTTTCTTTTAACAGTTTTGCATTATTACTTTGAAGGCCAATCTCCAAATTATCCATTTTTAAGAGTAAGAGCTACAAAACTGTGGTAAATGTTTTAAACCAGGGGGGTTGTATCAGAAACTAGGGGAGGGGGATGCAGCGGACTTGTATTTTTGTCTTGGTTTAGACTAAATTTCTGTTTGTTGTGTTTGCAAGTATTCTGACACTTTAAGTACACAAGAAAAAAATTTGTTAACTTTTATACATAAAATATTTATTTTTGCTGAGTCAGCAGCTTTTTTGATTAGGGGAAATATTGTTTTAAAGTTAGAGAAAATATTTTGTTGCCTAAGCTGCATTCTCAACGTTTGCCAAAGCTGCATTTTTGTCGTTTGTGATGTATCTTCAGTGAGCTTCTGCAATAAAATGTTCAAAATGTGGCATGTCAAACTCCAAAAACAGACAATCCTTGATGTTCACTGAAAAATAGTAGTTATCAATGAACATTGACTATGTTATGCTAACACAGAGACATCTTACCTACAACAACATAAAAGTTTTGTTTGGATTCTAATTAACTCCTTCATTGTAAGGGCTTTTTAGAATTGTGCTCTTTTCTCAGGTATTTTCAAAGTTAGCTGCATAAATTAATTAATCATGTAAATTTATGCAAACCTAGAGTTAATTAAATTTGATCATCAAGAAAGGTTGGACTTAATGTTCAGGAAATGAATAAAGATGACTTCGGATGTCTTTTGGCATCTTAGCACGCTGATTCGTTCTTAGGAATTTTCCTCCCATTTGTGCAGGCTTGGAAATGGCAGCGGGCATCCATATAAAATTGACTGTTGCTTTCATAGAGAAACAAAATGGCGGCCAAGTGTGCAGGAGAGCAAAACGAAAATGGAATTGATTTACGAGCAGATGCGAGAGAAACAGACAGAGGATCAAAATTTTGGAACTCGTCATCAAATGGAAACAGTATCCAAACTCTTCTCCGTGGCACGATTTTATGGCGAGTGCGCTTATGCATACAGACATTTTAAGAAAATGCCATCGAAAGTTGAGGGAAAGAAGATGCTTTCTGTTTTCAATGTCCGATCTGTTGTTGTTGTCACTGATACCATGCCACTCTGCACCAACTACAATTTACAGTAACAAAGGGCCCTAATATATTTCTACGTTCAGCGTTACACCGCCCACGGTTTTGCTCTTGACAGCAGCTTACAGGCACTAATGAATCAGTGATGGACATAAACTTTTTACATTTTAAGGATCATTTATACAGGTGCTTATAGTTATGGACATTGCATTTGAACTGCAAAGACATACAGATATTTTTTTTAGATGACTGTTTGTCCTTCACTTTGTTCTGAGCTGGGGGCAGTGGGGCAGTTGCCCCCCAGATATCTGACAAAGTGACTAAAAAACTCTTATGAATGAATTCTCTGCCCCCAGAAATTTAAAGGAGTGTATTAGAATTATCCCCTGCTCCAAAAGTTGTCGATACGGCCATGAACAGGCAATCAGTAACTGCTGTGGAGCTTGGAAGGTGGGGAACAGGCAGGCACCCAAATGATTTCTAATTAATAAAGAACCTGCAATTTATTCAATTTCAAAATACCGGTATGCAACTGTACGTTTTGTGTCTCTTTGTTTTGTTGAGGCAGAATTAGCTTACTAACTTGATTGCTTGTTTTGTTGTATTGCCTGAGAATGTGTTTGACTAAAAATGGCGAGAATGGTGAAGATATAGAGCAAGCACCCAAACTAAAATTAGGACCTACCTGCAGTACAGAAAGTGTCAACCATTGAAGTCCCAAAATTTAATATAAAGCACCCTGTGCACAGGCTAATTTAGGGACTGTTCGTTATTTATAAGGGGGGTTGCTGTTCAGACTGGGGGTAATATTTTCAAAGTTAGTCTGAAATGGGGGGTAATGTTTTAAAATGCTCAGGTTTTTATAAATGGGGGTAATATTTGGATGTGAGGGGGTAAATATTTCAGATTTGACATATTTTTTTTGGGGGGGGGGTAAAATTTTACAGTTATGTTGATTTAAG
>JAOBRD020798613.1:0-13550 GCA_027575215.2 Hydrozoanthus sils
CCCCCCCCCCCCCCAAACCCCGTCAGTCCGTCTTCCTCCCTTGGTAGGCTCAGTATGCCTAACGTTGTCTTCTAGTCATTAAGTACGAAGTAAGCTATTGTTGGAAACAGGTCGATCCTGCACTGAAATATTGTTAAGTCTAGTTAAACTATGCTATTAAATTAAATTGATAAAGTAAAACGAAGCCGGGAAATTTAAAGTATTGGTTTAAAGCTTTATTTTTTGCTTCCTTGTTCCAAAACGTTTAAGGAAATTTCAAGTTATTAACTTAACCTAGATCTTTTCAGTTGTTTTACATACGAATTTATATTTTTATGACGGTAGTTACAACGGTCATAAGAATGATACAAGAATTAAATTGGTTAAAGGACAGTTTTAAAAATGATTAACGACATCATATCGTATAATATTGTGTCTTTTGCACGGTAACTGAAACTCCGATGCAGTTAGAACAAACTCTAGATTTAAGCTGATTGTAAACATCTGCCTTTATCAGCTGCTAAAGAGCGTATTTAGTGTTAGCAAATTTTTTTGCCAGACAGACGATCTCAATGCTAGAGTTATAGACTGATACTTTGACAATTGACAATACAAAATATGTAGTTGCTAGCCGCCTCGTAACTCTAAGAAACGTTTAGTTAAAAACTAGGTATCCATATGCAAAACAAACCTCTGTCAGTTTTTCCTTTGCATTATATTTCATAATAGACCTAAATTTAACATTAGAAGAATACAGCATTTAAAAACCTCTCTGAGACAATATTCAATGCGTCATTTATATGTTAGAGTTTGTAATGGTAAAGCTTTTTCACGCAAAGTGTACTGGCTACTTCAATTTTACTGGAGGCTCTTGAAAGATCAATCCAGTTCTTCTACGAGTCCTCTTTCCTGACTTACAAAATGTAAAGTTAAAACATTCACATTTGATATGGCAGACTTCAATTTGCGGTTAGAGAAACAGAGAGACGGAAGTGAAAAACACCTGTTAGCTGTCGCACTAAAATTTTTTTTTAATCTCACTCATTTTGTCACTACACTTATATTTGAATTTTTAGTTTTCTTCATGTTTTCAAGGTTTGAAAACTGTTGAGAATATTTATAGTTTTTCAAAAAACAGTAGTTTAAAAATTCCAACAGAAACAAAACAGATCAACCCTTACCCGTCCCCTGACAGAAGGATTTGTTCCCAAACTGCGTGCGCGCGCATAAAAGATCATGGTGCATGTCGGGAAATAGCGCCTCTGTGAGCGTTTTTGCCGCCATGATGGATCCGAGAAAATGGGATCCGAAAACAAAAATACGTTCAACTTCAACTGGAATAGCGTGTTAGTCAACCAAAAACGACAAAATGTGTTGAAAGAATTATTCCACTTTATATTTCAGTCTTTATCGCGGCCTGCACACTTTGTGCAGTGTAAAAAAATTCGAGTTTGAGTGCCGCACTCATCGCTCGGGGACGCCACAATGAGTAAACTATTTAGAGCCCGCCAGCTCGATGCCAACAAATCCCTCCCAGTATATCGGGCTGAGGAACTGCCGGACCTTAGCGAATTTACCACCATTAATCGCCAGGTTCCTCAAATGCCCACTGGAATGGAGAAAGAAGAGGAGTCGGTGAGTTCTTTTTTGCAAAACTAGACAATATGCCCATATTTATGTGACTCACTCACCGTTGCACATGCATGTACCGTGCAAGTTGTGCAAAACTGTCTGCATTTAAAGAATGCAAACATTTTAAGTGTGGAAATTTATATTTTAGAAGGTTTTCACAAGTACTGAAAGTTTGCAGACCTTTTGGCGAACTTGCATTGTTCACGTGATCGTTTGCGTATAGTAACCCGCCATTTTTTGAATATAGAACGAGAAGTGTACTAACATTGACCAAAAATTCACAACAAATATGGAGCGATTCAACATTTATTAGTTTCTTATTGATTCTGATAGTAATCATTTTGTTTATTTCGTGCATTTAAAAGCGTGACTAACTTGGTCAAGACTTTGCCGTTGGACTTGAAAGTGAAACAAGTTTGTCTTACTAAACACCCCCCCCCCATCCCCTTGTGAAATTGCTGAATTATTGTAGAATAAATCACTTTGCCCTTTGTAAGTGACAGGATTTGTCAACCTATAATTCTCAAAGTTGATTTATTTTGTTGAAAACTATTTTTGAATCTCCTGTTTCTTTTGAGAAACTTTTTGAAAATATTCTAGAATAATGGAAGTGCCTGTTGTGTTCTTGAAAAGCATTGCTACAATTCAGTGTTATTCTTTCGCTTCAAAAAAAAAAAAAAAAAAGTTCTGCAATACCAGCAGTTAGTGGTGGAGATTGCAGAAACAGAGTTATTTAGAGGATAGTTCTATGAAAATCCCTTACTATAGTAGTTACTAGGCCTTTTCACACTAGAATCGAAAGTAGGTCTAAAGTAGGTTGTTCTCTCCATCCTACTTTTGGACCCGATGTTGCTTTACAAAAATCTATTCACACTCATAATTAAAGTATGTTACTTATCAATAATAACTTGTCAATCAAATTACTATTCCAAATTATCAAAATTTTAACTGAATTTATTATAACTGATACAATGTCGCAGAGTTTTGTCGCTCTTTGTTGTTGTTGTTGTTGTTGCTTATGCTTTACATGAGCTCTCAGAAAATGCGACCCCACTTCCAAGTTCGAATGGCTCTTTATATTCTTACTGCTTCGGTAGAAATCTTTAAATTTCATTCTAAATAGCTTATAATCTTTATTGATTATTCAATCCAAAACTAGATATGTTATGACTAAAATCAGAGAAAACCAGCAGTTTAAGGACTTGCATAAGTTCGTGATCGAGGTAGTTGTCTTCTTCAAAAGTGTATCTCTTCAAACTTTTTCTGAACTTGGCCATTTTGCAGCAAACATCAGCTAGTGAAGATGAATTTGAAGTGAACAGCATGTCAAAATTCCAATTACCTGATATCCTTGTTATGCTTCTGCAAATGTTTCTGCAGACAGGTCGAGTTCTGTGAGTGAAATATTGATTAAAATCTGCCAAAACTTTTTCACTTTTGCTGATGCCATCTTGTTCTTGTAAAACATTCCCTTGTTCAAGCCAGCAGTACAATAATTCAGCAGAAAAATGCAAAAATTTATGTAAAATATGGGAAAACAAGCCATTTATTGGTTTCTGCTTTTGCGCCAAACCAATCATATGTTTTGTTATGACATTTCGTCGAGCAGCGACACCTTTGCACGTGTTAGGGACATCCGATCCGTTCGATTTGCCATGCAAATATAGAACAAAGAGTTCAGATGAAGAAACTGAAGGAAGAGATCAGAGTTTCAACTGGACCATTGCTAAAAGAGAGAGTTTTGGAGCAGGAAGGAGCTAGATTATTATTCAAAGTTGTAGAACTGAGTTTGGATTTGGAAAATGAACAAACGAAAACAGGACTACAAAGGAAGCAAAAATCAAAATAAACTTTACATATGAAGTATAGACCCAATGAACGGGTAAAATCGTGACATCTGCGAAAGAGGTTAAGAAGTTACTGAAGGAAGGAGAAGAATTGGATTCTGGCAAGAAAGAATGGAGTATTATATAAAGTTATATGCTGGCAATTTCAGTTTAACTCTTTTACATAAATACTATATTCATTGAGCTGTACAAGGCACACGGCTATACACACACACGAAAATCAGGCAAGTTCAATTGCAAAGTATACATTTGAACGGCTACACGCATACAGTTTTCGGATCAGCTAATATAAATCATTCACTTGGCTGTACGGCTATATGCACATAAAACACTTGCTAGCTTGGTTTCTCAGTTTTAAACTTCAAAGTGGTTGCGAACGTGATCCGAAAAAAATTATGCAAAGTAGGCAAAGCTGTTGGAGAGCAAACATGCATGTGCAACAAATGCCAAAAAGGCGTTAAACCAAAACCACATCAGTGCGGCAGCACGCTGTGAAAAACAGTCTCAACTATCATATTTTCCATGAAAATAGGTCCCTTGATTCCAACTTTGTGGGCAAAACTCGAAACGATAAAATAGATTCAAGCAAGGAAAAAAATAGATACTGTTGTTACAACAGTCTATATCTATCAGTTAATGAAGAAGAAATGAAAAAATTAGGTCACCTCGGCCCCAGGAAAGTATCATACTTTAGACCTACTTTGACTACATTCACACACAAAGTAGGGTCAAAGTACGATGTGAGCCTACTTTGGACCTACTTACGATGCTAGTGTGAAAAGGTGTACTATGACTTAAAAAAGAATCAAAATAAATTGAAAGTTATTCTTTCATTGACATCTACTCACTTTATTTTAATTTTTAAACGTTTTAAAAATTTAATTTAACCCTTTCAGTCCCAGACCTCATTTGCATAAATTTCCTGTTGTTCCAAAGGGTAATTAGAAGGTTAATGACAATATAGAGTGTAATTCAAAACATATATACTCAGTAGATTCTAAATGGCTTTTTGGAGCTAATCAATACATCAAACCAAAGTTGAAAACACATTTATTCATGTGAGATATATTTTATTTATAAGAATTCGAAAATTTCAACAAAAACTTACATTACTAGTGATTGTTACTGAAAAATTCAAAACTCCTGCCATTGAGCTGTCTTCCCAATAACAGGATAATAACATTTATGCAAGTCTAGTTTATTTACAAGAAACAAAATTGACCTTAGAAATATATCTGAAAATGTACAAAATACTGGCTATCCAAATGCATTCAAAAGAAAGTTCAATAAAGTTTGATTTCAAGCCTTAGATATAAATTACTGAGGTGTATCACGACGAAGATGTTATTCATGAAAACTTGGGTTTTGCACAACACAATGCCACATTGTTAGCACCTATAGCTAGTTTCTTTTTGCCCCCTTTTGGTGTTTTGACTCCATTCTCTCTGCATGACTCGCACTCCTTTTTCACCATTCGTTTATTTTCTTTTATCTTGACGACATTATGGGCTGGAAGTGGTGAAGTGTCTGCAACTTGAACTGGCACACACCACTTTCTTGAAGAAAGCTCCTCAATTAGTCTCTTTCTGAGTTCTAAGCGAAATTCATCTGGGGGATGCTTCTTTTTCTTGTCTGTGGCTTCCAAAATAAATGCATTTAGTGCTGCCAAGTTGAAAACAAACCAGAAAAGGTATTTATACCTTTTCCAAGTTTGTCTACGGGCATAATAAAAAAATTGTAATGCCACCCATGATTGCTGTGTACTTGTCAGAGATGCATGGTGTGACAATTTCGACTTCTTAGCCCTTTACTGTTTGTTTAACTGTCCTAGAAGCTTCCTCAGGTGAAACATTTGAAGACAAAAATGCTACATTGCCCTTCTGAGCCTGGACAAGTTCTCCTGCCCAAGTAAGCTTTTTTTCGCGCACTGTGACATCCCTTTGCAATTGCAGCGAACTATTGAGCAGGCATATGTTTGCTGCATACTGAAGTGTTCCAAAAGAATGGGACTTGAAAAAAAATTATCAAAATACACATGAAAGTTCTTGTTCATATATGGTTTGACCATACTTGTGACAACATCATTGCCTAGACTGTGAATACGTTTCTTTCCATCGCTGTCAAGGTACACATCGTAGTTCAAAACATAGCCATTCGAAGAGTCAGCTATCATCCAAACCTTGATGCCATATTTTGTGGGTTTCGCCGGCATATATTGTCTAAATTCTAGTTGTCCTTTCAAGGCAATCATTCCTTCATTGACTGCCAGGTTCTTCCCAGGATAGTAAGCTTGTTAGTTTTTTAGAACTGCCATTAAGATAGATTTCGCTTTATACAAGTGGTCGTAATTTGCTGTACCACGTGGCGGAGTGAGATGCGAATTGGCGAAATGTGAAAACTGTGACTGTTCTTGAAACTGATTCCTTGGCATTATCTTTTTCAAGGCATCATTCCTAATAAATGCATCATTAGACAAGTAATCAACAATCTTTGGTAGCACATTTATGTCCTTAATGATGCATGTCCTGAAGTATGCTTTCATTTCTGCCTTTGTTGTTTCTTTCCACTGAGCAAGCCGTGATGGTTTGTTCACTAAACTTTGGCTGGCATAGCGGTTGGTGTAAGCTACAATAACATCGAAAGTTTCAGCGTCAAACACTTTCAGAAAATACTCATTGGCTTTTGCATTTTCTGAAAAGTTTTTTAGGAGCCTAGATTCACCTGAAAACTTGTTGACATTGATGTTTGTCAAAGTTTGCATCTATTGTTGTTCGGCTTCTTTGTCATCGCTCTTGCACTCGTCGCTTTCCTCGTCACAACTTTCTTCATCACTGCTTCCCACATTTGAAAAACCTTCAAATTCTATATCTGATTCATTTTCCTCATCAGAATCTCCAAACATCTGTCTATATTCCTCTTAACTAACACGTGAAAGCTCTCTATCTGTGTTTGAATTCGCCAATTTGAAATGTGTTTGAAGTTATGCGTGAGTAGAATTTTCAAACACTCCTAGGTCCCTAGAGAATTCACTTTGTTATGTGCCCTTACTTGCATCTGATAGGTCAATGCCTATTGTAAGACTTATGGCCTCTTTGTTGGACATTTTATGCCCCTCATGGGAGGAGAAAATGATAAAAAAAAATACAACTACATGTGTAAAAGCCGGTCTGGGACGGTTTGGGAAAAACGAGGCCTTTCTTCAAGGCCAGTTTTGGGTGTTCCGGGACTGAAAGGGTTAACAGTTGAATTAAAGTGAAACACCTTATAACTTTCTGCTGCCAATATATTATAAATATATATTTGTTTAAAAATGCCAGCATGTCAGTCAGTTACATCATTTATTATTCCTGATGCTTTTTTTTAGTTGCTTAAAATAACTGCTGGTGCATTTTAGCCCTACTTTGAGTTTGCTGTAGTGTAACTTTGGTGAAAAAAAAAATTGCAAAGGGACTGCATGCATGCACCATTTTGTCAGAAAATGTCATATTACTTACAAAATGAAACACACAACATGCAGGGATAAAAATTGTGACTCTCTTTTTATCCTTTCAGTCATGCAGATTGCCTTAACTTATATCCACATACGTCAGTACAAATGTTGGGAGAAATTTATGACTCATCTGAAAAATATTTAGGTGATAAAAACTTTATAAACAACCCAATGTAAGTGTTCACTTTGAATTACCAACAGACTTTTGTTTTGCTTTTTGTTAAGTTTTTGTTGGTTTGCTGTCACTTTTTTCTTGTACTGTTGTTGTATTTCTTAGAACTAGTCAAAGCCAATTACCATGAATGTCATAATGGTGAGTTCCAGTAAAAAGTCAAACAAGAGTAACATGGTATCAAGATGTCCTGAATTACTTAAATAAAATAATATTATATATATTTTTTCAAAACTTCTGATTTATTTGTAAAGTTTGATTCCAACTTGTGCATCTGAATGATTTGTAGGAACATCACTTGCAGAGGGCAATCTCTGCACAACAAGTGTATGGTGAAACAAAGCAGCTGGTCATCCCAACACCTGAGAGTCAAGAGCTGGAAGATGTTACTCCTATCAAAAAGCTGTACACTGATGAGTTTAAACAACCCAAGCAATATATTCATGTACAAGGTATATATTGATGGTTGCAGCTTTCTCAGTTCTTTTACAATGTAGTCTGTGGCTAAAAAAAACTCATGCTTGTAAACCAGATGCAACACTTATTAATTCATCTTTTGTGATGACAGTGATAATGATGATGGTATTTATGCTGATAATGATGGTGACGATACCTCATAAAAGCTATTGGCCCTGAAATCAGTTAAAATTGCACTCTAGAAAGGGGTTGGCAATCTATCAAACTTGACTGTTATTTCCCTAATTTGGTTTGAAGTTTGTTGAAGTAATTAGAGAAGAGCAGAGAATGTTTATATGTTATCTATTCCATGCTTATTGCATAAACTTTAGTACTGAAGAGGAGTTAACTAGTTATGACTTACAATATACATTACCATGTTCACTGCATAGCCTTTAGTATTGAAGAAGAGTTACCTGATTATGACTTGGATGAGGAAGATGAACAGTTGCTTGAAAATGTAAACAAGAAAAAGGTAACACAATTATGTTAAACTATGCAAATATATGTTCACAACTTGATGCATAATGATACACAGAAGAGTTTCAGTCATTATTGTTAATGAGTCAATTATTATTTGGTTGGTGGTTTGAGACAAAGGTTTCTTTGTTTTACATCCTGAAGGTGTTTGGATTTGAAAAGGTTTGCTTGTAAACATTACATCAGCAGAAACCTGCCTATTTAGTCTAATGTGACATGATTTGGTACGCAGCATTTCAAAGTTAATCAGTGAGATGCCATTTTTGTTGAGCTGTTCGACCATGTGCGATATTGAGTGGTCTAACTGTTCTCAATGGAAAACAGTGCTGAAGTGAGTAACTGTTTATGATACACCAGCACCAGGTTCATGTTTGTTGAATGTCAGTTAATTTTATTCCCATTTTCCTCCGAGAGTTGTTCTTTCCACTGCAGTCTACCTTGGGCTGTTCATCAGTGGTTCTAAGGTTAAGTAGTAGTTGTAGCATTCATTTTGAAGAGAGGCCTAAACCTCAACTAAAAATAAATAAAAAAATAAAATAAAATAAAAAAATAACTAAAAAAAAATGCCCCCCCCCCTCAAAAGAAGCCTGTCTTAAAAAATATTTTATCCAAGAATTTTGAGTAAATTAGTATCTTAAGCTCATGATCTTCTTTTTGAGGCTATATTATAGAATATTTGATATGATACGGTATGAAAATATAAGGGTACAAGCCTGATAGACCTGAAAATGTTATCGGCTGTTTGGATGGTTGCTAATTTACTTTTAATTTCCCATAAAGACAACCACTGGAATAAAGTAATTTTTCTTTTGTTTCAGGAACTGCTGACAAAAACCAAGTTTGAGGATTTGATGGATAAACTAGAAAAAGGCAGCGGATGTGAGGTATGTCAAATGACCATGAAGCGTCAACAAAATTTTGATTTGCATGTAAAAGACTTTTATCACTAATCATAAGTACATGCTTCTACTTTCTTTGTTGTTGTTACTAAATACTATTGGAATTGTTTGTTTGGTTGTGTTACTAGTGTTGCCATTTGTATGAAACTGGTAATAATTGAAAGCTTTGTAACATTGTAAGGCTCTATTTCAATAAGAAAAAGAGTATGCGGCACCCAGCTACTTCAGCGATGTTCTTTTTAAACATCACTGAAAACTGGCAATTTTCTTTGTGCTGCAAAAATTGATGTAGATTCAGCTTCAACCAAAGAAAGGTTTAAATGTGTGGGAGCATGCTTCCTTAAACACCCCAGGGGGCTTCTGTGTCCCTTACTAACAATATAATGCTACTGGAGCCCTTGAATTGACCTTTGAAAGGGACAGCAGCTTTTGCCTTAAAATTTCTTGTAAGGCAATATTGTTTCTTTTATTTCATTTCAACTTCTCTTGTCCAGGCATTTAAAACAACAAAGAACAGAAATCTGAATGAAACCACTCGGTTTAACATTTTTAAAGCCCAACGGACTTATGCACAGCAGTTTAAGGAGAGAGTACTGCCCAGGCCAACTCCAAAAATTAAAATACAAGAAGGCACTGCACTGTGTTTAACGAACAACTTGCACATTAGTTACAAAACGTTTTTTCCTTTTTTCCCATACAGATTCACAGAATTATTAGCAACTCTATATCCTCTCTCTGAACAAAAGGACATTGTGGCAGTCAAACAGAATGGAGGGACAAAATTTACACTAAAATTCAAAAGTTTTTAGGGGCATCCCAGCACATTGGTTATTTCAAGCCCTGTATACTCAGTAGGCTTTCTCTACCATAAGTTGCCTCCTACTTGAAATGATGTTGAAAAGCCTGTCAGAAATATGTAGTAATGGTTTGGAATTAAGTGTTTACTAAGTAGTACACAATGATTGTACTAGTTAATTGATGATCAGACAGTTCTACCAAGATGTGTAATTATATTTACCAGCTGTTTTTGAAACTTGTTTTGACAACACTTGATCTACAGGCAGTGTACCATTTTGTTTATTTTTATTTATTTATATTCATTTTCATGAAAATACCAATTTTTATATTATTTTACAGACAATTTCATACAGTGAAGCGAAGCCATTAATGAAGGAATCTGATGAAATAATGAAACTTGTTTATGAACACTGGATTTCCAAAAGAAAGAAACTTGTAAGTTAATCATTTGTGACAATGATTTACAACATGAGAATATCAGTTTTGGTGTTACTTACTTAAAAAGATTTTCGTAGTACAGTTAGTTTGTGGTTAGTTTTGCTCTACAGTGGCCCTCAGAAAAATGTGTACATATTTTATCGTGATCATCTCGTGTGGTCACTGGTTGGGATCATTCTGCTTGCACCCTGATCGGGATCTGCTCGAATTTTGCTCGCAAAAAAATCATGAGCATTTTTGATCGTGAGCAATGCTTGCGAGCATCACCAAACTTGTAGGTTTCAATGTCCAAGTTTCGATTTGCAATTTTCAAACATTTTAAATCTTAATCATGCTTAGGTTTTTTAGCTTGAATCCATTTTCTAACTCGAGTCAGTTGCAATGAGGCGTTTAGTTAGATTTTACTGTTTTAAGAAGTTAATACTGTTGCACATGATTTTTAGGTTCTGTGGTGAAAACGAACGAGTTCCTAAGGCATTCTTGAGTGAACATCCCTTGGCTATTTTAAACATCATTCCTCAGATTGTTGCCAGATTTCTTTTAACTTTTAAAAGAAACAAGTAATACAAACAAAGTGACATATTAAATAAATCTTACTTGCTATATAAAGTGTCATGATGATATCATGCAACCTTTATACAAAATCGTGCAACGTCATTCTTTATATTACGATCGATACAGTTTCAGTGAGTTTGACAAAGTTAGACCCATCTTCTAGTTTCTTTTGTTTCCTGCTCTGTGCACGATTGATATGCAGGATTTTCTCAAATGTAGAAGTGTATCAAGACTGTCCACGTTAAGGTAATTAATGCCACTCTTCTTGCTCCAACTTGGCATTGTGCACATGACATGACCAGTCTGAAAATTTCAAACAAAAACCTGGACATTCTGCATTCGCATTTGATATTCCCATTGTAAAATCCTTGTCCGAAATGCCAGATCAAGAGAAATACAATACATACTTTTCAAATTTGTTTATGAAAACGTGCTCTGAAACTTACACACTTTATGAGACTTTGTGCAGTCACTCCACTTGAGCAGTTGTGGATGTATCACTGAAAGGTGCTGCTGTTTTCACAAGCTTTACAAAACTTCTGTTAGTTTTATATTTTTAGAACAAGACCTGCTAGATAAAGATTTGTGAGAATTTGTTAGGTGCTGAGAATTTGCTAGGTTGTTATAAGTTTCCTCCAAAGACTTGATGCATGAAAAAATAATTATTTTTGTTTGGTGCTGAAAATGAATATAACATATTTTGCAAAGTTGAAAGTAATTTAAAAAACCTTGATGGCTTGAAAACAAAACTAGGCTTTCAACAAGAATTTTTGCATCACATTTGGGAAGTGATTACACACTAGTTACACAGTATTGATTGTTTGAAACGACCTTTGAGCCAAGTTAAATTGATGAATATTATTTTACTTTTTATGAAAGGAAAGCATAAACAGATGGCAGATGTCATGCAAACATTATTGACGAAACAATCTGTAGTATGCATTAATCAAAAATCTCTCAAGTTGCTGCCCATTATCATGACTTGCTCCTACTCTTTGGAAAATTGGAAATCAGTAGTAGAAAACAAATGTAGAACAGCCTTAGATAATCTGGATCTAAACTTAAAGCAAAAATGATTCCTCAACCACCCAGCTTTGACTAATGTGTTAACACAAAGTCAGAGTACTGTAACTTTCTGTGATAACCCACTCCGAACCCTGTTAATTCTAAACTTTTGCTGGCAATCAAATCCCGAGCAAAAGGCGAGCAAGGTGCGATCATTTTGTGAGCAGATCATGAGCACACACATGCTTGCGATCGCGATTTGCTTGTGAGAAAATGTACATATGATTCTGAGCACCATTGTACAAGAACTGAATCTGGCAATCACAGAGAACTGTAGCTGTTGTCTGAACATTAAAAGTCAAACTGAAGCAACGTACAGTGCAGAAAATTTCTGACTATCTGGCTATTGATACCTAAGACAGAATTATTTTGAATAGAACTTGAGTGAAGTGTATTCTTTACTTGATTTTGGGGAAAAAAAGTGTATCAATATGTATCTATATTCTCCCTTATGCAACATGCAATATTTATTAAGTCATTTTGAATGATAAAACCAACAAAGCAAACTAATGGCAATTTTCCCAAACTGAAGATGTGAAACATATAAGTCCTAGTTGGGAAACATTATTAGCACGATATGTTGTCATGTTTAGGGCCGACATAGTTAAATTGGGTAGGTTGGTAAACTTGCAGTGTAAGGAGCTCGATTTGTTTCTTGTACTCTTTGGAAGTTGAAGGAATAGCTTTAGAAGCTGTAGCTGTGTTTCTAGACTTTAGTCATAAGTGTCAACTTTTGTACATCAAAGTTAGTAATCCTAACTTTTATTTCTTTCTGTATTTAGCTGCTTGTGTTTTAGAATTGCAGCTGAAAGTGAGTTAGAACATAGTCAGACAGTAATGTGTAATTTCTTCTGGACTTTGTTAGCTTAATAGGTCATAACCTTGAAGATTTTTATGAGTATCTTTAGGGAAAATGATAGAGAAGTAACATGATTGAAGCATATGAGCAAAAAGCTACACACTGTAATGCTATAATGTTTTATTGTAACAGAAGGATCCTACGTTGGGTTTGACACCTTATTTCAAGCTTGAGAAGAGGGATGGAACATCTACAGCTGATCCTTATGTGGCTTTTAGGAGAAGAACAGAAAAAATGCAAACCAGAAAGGTAATCTTATCATAAACTATAAAAACAATAGTTATCATATGTAACCAAAGATAAATTAGATACTTTATTTACCAGACTACCAAATAAGTAATTGTGGCGTCACACGGGAAAATGGACATAAACGGTTTACCTGTTAAGCCGTTAAAGCGTTCAGGACCCGTCCAGTAACCGTTAAAATGGTTTGGGAAAGCATTAAAGGCATTCAAAAAACAGAATTTTTCACTGGTGGTTAAAAGCATTAGAAAAACCATTTGACGCTTCAGTTTAGGTGGTTAAAAATTTTAGAAAAAACCATTCAAATTTTGAGCCGAAACCGTTAAGCTGTGTTAGGAGAAGCCGTTTCATTGAGACTGAACCGTTTAATATGTTGAACAAGTCGTTTCGAGTACATTGTTTGAACCCTAATCAGAAATGACTTTGTATACTGGCATAATTCGAGCATGATTTTTCACAAGTTATCAGATAAGTTCAACTACGTCGTCAGAAGCGGCTCGCTCTCGAGCTAAATTATGATACAACTACAGTTAAGTTTATCATTTGTAACTTGGTCGATGGAATTCAAACTAGAAATAGAATATCTTGTACTGCAGTTTCCATCGGGAATTAAAGTCTTGTTTATTGGCTGCAAAAC
>JAOBRD020798723.1:0-13547 GCA_027575215.2 Hydrozoanthus sils
AGGCAAAATGTTGAAATAATTATCACCTATTTAAAAGAAGGTGATAACTTAAATACGTTTTTATTGATCTAAGAAATGAAAACACTGACCATGACATTTTTTTCAATCATGAATGAGAAAGTTGGGCCTGCTCATAAGGCCATTCTTAACGTTTGGCTCGCTAACGTAATATTTTGGAAATTCCATATACTCTAAACATTTAATACTTTTTAAAATAATCATGATGTGAGTTCAGAACAAGTCAGGCTTTGTGAAATGCATGTAGAGTGTCATTGACTGCAGAGCTATAGGATTGGGTGGGTTTAGTTAGCCCCACCAATGATTTTATCAAAGAAAACTGACAGAAACTGATGATAAAAAAATTGACAAAATTTTGTTTGGACTGATAGAAATAAACATATTTCCAGCTATCTCAGAGGATTTCGAAATTTCAAAATTTTTATTTGTTATTATTTTGATTAAAATGTATGTTTCTCTTTGTTCTGTACTATACTTTTTAGCTAATAGTTAAATTTCTTCAACAATTATGTATCTAGCTCATTTAACTCTTATGATTATTTCAGGTTGTCAGTGCTTACTTGAAAAATATATTACAATCTTTTTCTTAATTCTCAATTATTGTAAATTTTGGGTGAATAAAAAGTATTGTTGTTATTGTACCTTATTTTTTATATTATACCTTTAGTATGCATTTCTGGAAGCCATTAATTTTATACATTTATAAAAGTACAGATCCAGTACAACCAATTTTATTTTAATTTTCTCCTTAGTATCCGAAGTGGTCAGCTATCAAATGTGGAGTCAGCTAAAGTTTCTGTTCCTGCCCAGCTTGTTTTGTAAGATATTAGTAGATTCAACTCTATTATCTTGTAATGTTTTTGTCATAGTTGTTACTCTTTGTTAGAGTTATTACTTTTCATTTTGTTGAAAGATTTGATTACAGTTAACTGAATCTGCGTTTTTAAGCAAGCAATTTTATAGAGTTTCGACAACTGGTTTAAATATTAAAAAAGATTTATGAACACCGTATTTTCAAGAGAAAAGGAAATGATATCTTATAAGTCCAGATACAGGTCATCCTTGCTTGAAAATTAGAACTTGTATCTAAGTCTAACAGAATTAGCTGAGTAGGCCTCATTTTCTTTTGTAAACCTTCCTTTTGAGAGAACTGGTTTTGTTTCAGCACTTTTAATTAATTCCTTTCTCAAATGTTTTTTAGAGATGAATCAGAGTCAACAGAAAAAGACACACAGTTTGGCCCTTTACCTGTCAGAACATCGGACCCCATTAGTGAAGAACAAGATGACCCGCTTGGCTGTGTTGATTCAAGCCAAAACAACACACCTGAAATGCTAATAACCACAGTGAAGCAACAGGTTAACTACATTTTCAGAGGTCTACTGATTTTGCAAAATAACAACAGCAACAAAGTGCTCAACAACAATAATTGTAGTAATAATGATAATAATGATTAATGATAGTAACTCTACTGATAGTAAGCAATTATCCCCCAAAGTGGCAGTGCCTAGTGGTGTATATTTACCAAGATGTGAAGCAGCAAGGTAAATATCTGTTGTTAGGCACCAACACTGGGGGATAATTGTTTTAGTATATGCCAAATCAATCGAATTAATTCAGGTTAGAGTTGGAAAATGTCAAGTTTGAACCAAACTTATCAATTTAAAATGTTCAAACGCAAGTAAGAAAAGCCTGCACTCACTTTAATCATTGTACTTTTTCTTAAAATTTCGGGGTAAAACAACTCAACTTTCATCCTACCCCTTACCCCTTTTTTGTGTTTAAAGGGAATGGCTGAATTTCCTCTTTGCGTTGCCATTTTGACAGCTTTCTCAAAACAGTAAATAACTTTCAAGGATATTCACTGTTTTGAGAAAGGAACCAGTCAGAGCGTGTGAAAAAAGCTATTCACTGATTTGGTATATACTAATAATGATCATTCAAACGTTTTGTCTGTCATGTTCTATGTAAAGAAGTACACTTCACTTATGCATTACAACAATAACAAGATAGATTAATATCTAAGATTCTTGACAAATTACATGTTAAGAGCTTTTAAAACCGGGTTTACAAAGGATTACACCACTGACTGTTCTTGGTAAACTTCAGTCTTGTTGCATAACCTATGAAGTCATGTGACACCTGTGAAATGTTTTTGGTTACCTAAAATGCCCTAGTTAGAGGCATAAATTACATGGAAGGCAAGAATATGTAAATTATTGCATTGATAATTTATTAGAAACTGGGACAGTGTACTTTAGTTCAAATTATTACACATTGCGGGAGGTAGTACAAACCTAAGATAAGAGGAGTTTCAGCAACGAGGACAGCAAAACCCATTACAATGGCAGAGAACAAGTGTGAATATAACAACTGCACGTTAGAACACACCATGCTGGGTAAGAATGCACCATACTGGTCACCTGTACACTGATGTCTCAAAATTACAATGTAAGAAGCTCAATTTTGAAGTTTTTACAACTACGAGAACAACCTAATGAAATTTTTTTTCTTCATTTTAGGAAACTTTAGGGTAACTCGGACAAAAAATGCGATTGAACCATGCCTGATCGAAAAGGGCAAGTAGCCAAGTAAATTGGTTTTCGTCAATGTTGCTGTCCTCGTTGCTTAAGGTTCCTATTGTTATACAAAATGCTACAGCAACATTTCTTAATCTATTATTTAAGTTCTCATTTTAAATCCGTGTTTACCTTAAAACATTCCCACATTCCCCTGAAAGTGACATTGTCAAGAATCTTTTGTAAAGTTAATTTTCATTTTCTGCGTACTAAAACAGGCCAGCCAGAAATATGCGTGGAGAGTAGACCTGTCTAAAACAGAATGTTATTGGAAAGGTAAGAATAGAACGAATTTCATCATAGATTTGAAGTAATTTGTAATCAAGAATAAGTAAAATTAATTTATGTTAAGATAAGACTAATCAATATATGAAAATTGTTTGAAGTTTTTAAATAGAGTTTATTTGTATGTAGTTAGTTTGAGGGGAATCTTAGGGGAATCCTGCCGCATCGGTGTGCCTAGTTTGTAAGGTGCCAGTCTGTTGTGTGGGAGGCCCAGTTTCAATTTCTGGTGGCGGCCTGACCTTCACTCAGGGTCATAAAATAACTGAGGAGAAGGTGCTGCCTTTGCTCTGACATCAGCGAACGGATTGACGTTTTTTCTCGGGTAAAGATGTTAAACTGTAGGCCCAGAGTCTTGATCTCCTTTTGGAGGACTTAAAAGAACCCACAACACTGGTCAAAAAAGAATGGGGTTATCCCAGTACCATGGCCTGTCAACTACTAACTGTGGGTAACTCTGAATGAATATCAATGTGAGCTATTTATTCCGGGCTATCTAAGACCCTCAATACCAAAGTTCCTGCATAACGTTTTGTAAACAGGTGCTGAAAACCGCTGATTGGGAGTACTTGTATAGCTTTGTTCTGTAAACAACGAGTAGTCAAAATGTTTTAGTAGAAACCAACAAGTATACGGTAAAAACCCGCTAAGTTCTAAGAACCTACATTTTTAGGAAGGTAGTCTAAATAGGTTCGTATATATACGGTAGTTACAAAATTTTAGGCTACTTAGGTTCTTAAAATAGGTTCTTAATTCTAGAAGAAAGCAGATAATACTCAACTGCGAAACAAGATGGTTACTTTTTGTTTTCTACCCTCCCCCCCCAAAAAAAAAGCATTTAAACATATATTTACACATATATTATTCAAACTGTGGTAACTTTTAACATGGTTATAAGTGAAAACTTAACTGTGTGTTGCACTCTTTCTTATTAAAAAAATCATTTTTACAGTAAAGAGAATTTGCTTTCTTTTTTCACTGCAGCTGTAATGTACTAATACGAGTTTAGAAAATAAGTACCTGTTTTCAATATTTAGGCTAAATAGGTTCTTGTTTATACGGAGTATAAAATCCAAATTTTAGGCTTACAGGTTCTTAGTTGCGGGTGTTTACTGTACTACTTTGGAGTTTAAACCAAACAAAATTCTGACCATTGTTTTGTCCAAGAACACCGCTATTCACTGCTTATTACTCAATTGACAGTGAGTAGGGGTTAGCCAATCAAATTGTAGCATTGATAGTTTACTAGTTGGTTTTTACTGAACTCGCATTGTAGTAGTGTTGTGTCTGTCTACACAAGGGAAAAGAAGGAGCAACATGTATGCTGATTCTCAGGTTTTTCTGTTGCTAAAGACAATGTGCATTAATTTTATATGATTATTAACTTAAAGTTTTAAACTTCCAGGTTACGTTGAACTGTTTAATGCTAACCAAATAAACTTTGTAGGGTGGTTTGAGAACATGTCACAACTGTTTCTAAGTTGTCCTGTGCCTAAGCTATTAATTTTGGCAGGTATGTTTATTATCTGTTTTCATATTATTCAAAACCTTCATATTATTCAAAACCTGTCTTCTTCATAAAGAATCGATACCGAATTATAAGTTTTCAAATTATCTTGTACTTAATTTTCAATTCTCTTTTCAAGGGTTTTGAGACTTAACTACCGTATTTACTTGTTTGAGCGCCGCGGCGCTATTTAAACTTTGAGATCTTCAGATGTGGTGGTCATTCGGGGGCGGTGCTTCTTAAAAAAATCTTTTATTTGTGAATTATAAAAAGAAATTTAACAATAAAATGTCAAAATTCTTAAGAAAGAGTTAGATAAAAGAGCTTTAAAGTACACTCACTTTGAACTAAAAAGCTTTGTAATACAAGAAAATAAACTCCCGAGGTTGATTTAAGATTTGTGGTTGTTTTATATTAGCGTCGAAACAATTCTGACGGTGCTTCGATTAAGCGCTGCTCTTGAAAACTACTAGTGCGGCGCTCATTCGGGGGCGGCGCTCGATCGAGTAAATACCGTAATTCAAAGTTTACATTGCTGGTTTACTTTTAAGAATATGGATAGTCGATATTGTTTCAGCTGCCGTGTTGAGTGATGATGTAAGCAGTAATTTATTGTTTCTTACCTAGGAGTAGATAGATTGGACAAAGAGCTGACAATTGGACAAATGCAGGGTAAGACCAAATTAGACCCCCGCGGTTAAATTTTCTATGAGTCAGTAGTCAATGAAGCGACAATTTGATTCGTAAAAAACGAAACCAAAACTTGTAGTCTAATTTTTCTATCATAGAAACCAATTGATATACTACCTTCGAATTTAAACAGATTTTTTATTGACTTGATACATTGATTTTTTTTGTTTTAAAGCACCGGCAGTTAGCCAATCAGATTGCAGCATTCATAACAGAATGCTAAGTTACGGCTTGAAAGATTTTTATATTAATATATTTTATATTGATTTACTGAATTATTTAATGATTTAATAAGTATTAATCAATTTCTTAAGAGACTAACATTAATTGCAAAGACACAAGCATAGTGATGATTGTGGATGTGATGATGTTATCATCTTGCCAGGTAATTGTTCCAGATGGTAGAAGTCAGTAAAAATTATTGTACAGTGGATTCTGGAATTTACGACAATCGATCTAACGATATCCTCGATTTTATGATAACGTTTCTTTCTCCCGACAAAAATACAGTTAAATGTATGACCTCGATCTAACGATATTCGATGCAACAATATCCTCAATTTTACGATGCAAATCTTTTTTCCCAAGCATTAATTTGACCTCGATACAACAATCTAACTGATTCATGCTATCAACAAAGAGTAAAAAACACAGACGTTAGAGGAAAGCAACAAACATGACTTCAGGAATACTTTTGAAAAATTTTTAAGCCGAATTACTATGAAAGAACACATGCAATGCATTACGTTAATGTACGATTCAGTGATTAGCTTAAATTGCAGTACAGTACAGTGTTTGAAATAAATGTGTAATGATAAATTTAAAAAGCACAAATGATATATTATATTAATGTTTATCGACCTCGATACAACGAAAATTTCTATTACTTCGCCTTCATATCATAAAATCGAGGGTTTCTTTGCAACGATACCTCAATTTTACGATACTTTTTTCTCCCAAGGCATATCGGAAAAGCAAGGTTCCACTGTTATATAATGGAAGTGAAAATTGAATTTGTGAACTAAAACAGCAATGATAAATAGTTTACTTTCTTTGCCTTTGAATGGTGATGAAACTGGCTGTTGTTACAATATGATAGCAGCGATAATATCAACACAAGAGCTCATAATTCTTTTTCTTTTCTTTTACTTTAGGGAAGTTTCAAATGCAGGTTTTATCAAATTGTGGTCATTGTGTCCATGAAGATGCACCAGACAAAGTGATTATGAAAGCCTTGTGTTCGTCATAACAATTTTATAGACTTGTGTTCAAAAATGCCCGTTGACAATTTTGTGGCAGTGGTAAACTCGTGTGTAAAAGAAAAAAAGTTTTGCTCACGGTGTATTTTAATGTTAGCGCCAGTGACTGAAAATTACTTGATTTTGATGCTTTGTGGCGTTGTAACTCGTGATGAAATTTCGTATGATACTAGTCAGTCCCAGTCAGTTGTCAACATTCAACTTCTCCCTACATTGCTCATACAAATTAAGACACTTGGTACTGAGAAAATGAGAATTGACCAAATAGCGAGAACTACTGAATAGTGTATGCTCAAGTTTGGAGAAAATAATACAACTGGGACTGAAAGGGTTAATCAGGAAGCGATAACTACTTCATGCAGGGTTATAAAGAATTTTCTGTTGTCGTAACTACCTTTTGCGAGTCAATGGAGAGAGGCTCTTTTTTTAATAAATGCTAAACTTACCCCATTTTGTCAAATTGCTAAGTTGCTAACCCTGGTAACCAAAACGTATATCAAGCTTTCATTCGTATCATCTCTCTTGCAGGTAGCTGAAATAATTGTTGGATTCCTTGCCCGTCACAAATTGGTCTCCGTCGTGCCTTCCCAACGGTTTGTATGAACTGTTTTATTTTGATGAAGAATATTTCAAAGTATTTTAGAAAAACGCAAAGAAGCTGGCACGAGGAAAGGCTGCCGATAACATCGTGTGGCTCTTATCAAAGTACCTAGATGTGCACTTGGGTTGAAAAATTGCGTCTGGACGTGTAAACTTACTACAAGGCTACATTTGTCATGCATTCGAGCTTAAACTAGAAGGCAACCATCCTTTTGCTCCCTCGTGCATGTGTAATGTAGAGTAAACTAACAGTAACGAGTTGGACTGGGTTACACTACACTAGCGGCATTAACACGTAAACATACACCAACGCAACATGCATTCGGTCTTAAACTAGATCATAGTAATCCTTTTGCTCCCTCGATCATGCGTAATGGAAAATAGAGAGTAATTTTGTTATAACGAGTCGGATTTTGGTAACACTACAATAGGTAACGTCTTTTTCTTATTCTCTTCAGCAAACAGTTATATCTGAATCAATGAAGTTGGTTGAGAGCTAATAGCCTAGCCTAGCAATAGCCCAAGTTTTCTAGAATGGAGTTAACTGTTTTGAAAAGCCAGAAATATTGGATAAATGTTACTGTGGATAAATAAAGACTGATAATGAGGATTATGATGATAGTGATGAAGATGGTGATGTTGATAATGATAATGATAATGATGATGATGTTTTTTTTGTCAACAGACCGATGCCAGCTTGTTAACATAGCTAGTGCCCAAACCCTTGGCCTCTTGTTCAACCATCCAGCTTCTGTAGAAACAGCCGAGAGAATCCAATAAAGTTTCGTCTTTGTTGATGTAAACCAGCTTGCCACTTCTACAGAATGTTGTTCTAATGTTCTTGGCTTAATTAGAAGTTTATTGAGTCTCAAACCTAGTTTTATATGGATATTTGCCGTAGTCACTGAAAAACTGCTTGGACGCTCGAGGCATTTGGCGATGAACATAGTCAGACGATCAAAGACATAAATGTCGATTGCAATCATCTAGATAGGATACAATTTCAGGTCAGCACTGCTCTTTTGAGCATATATTTGAATGACCGATTGTTTGTCGATGTGAAGCAAAAGAAAAGATTTAGTTTTTAACTTAAGTGTTTTGCGAGAAAAAATTGCTGTGTAAAGATCAGTTATCATGTTCACTTTGAATGAAAGGTCAGTACAGAGCAGTTTTTACTGCTTGGAGCAAGTAAAGCTCAAAAGTTGGCAAAACAAGTCGGTACTGAACCAAATCAGACCAGTTTTCTTGTTTTCCATTCAAGAATAAAGGGAGTTTAAAAACCCAGCCCTAGCAAGCAGGTTTGTTCAAACGGAAAGGTAAATACAGTACATTTAACTTTCAACAGGTAATTTTTACTGGGCTACCTGTGAAAGCCCAGTCTTTAGTGGTACAATGCAGGTATGGATCCGGGATTTGGCTTATTTCGATGTCGAGATTCGGGATTTTGGGTGAAAAAGGGATCGAAACTCGGGATTTAAAAAATGAACTGGACACGGGTTTTTCAAATTTTAGAAAGCAGGATTAAGGAATTGTCGATTTTAAGACCGAGATCCGGAAAGGCCTGTGATTTAGTATTCAAAACATATAATAATATAGTACTATTTGCAAAAGCGGGACGTGACCCGAAATGGGTCAATGATGAAACAAAAGAAACATCAAATGAGCTTGGCCTTTCTGCTAATGGAACTGTTGTTGAAATGAAGTCACGCATTGCAAATCATGTCGCAAATTAAAGTTGAAACGCGAATATGAAGGAAAGGATTCCACCCAGATCGTGTCAACTTCTGGGATGATAAAGACCAAAACTGAAATTAGTCTGAAGCCATCCATGTAGTTTATACGGGTTTCGTCTATTTAAGCTTTAGAAGATATTTTCCGTGTTTTCATACTCTGTTGAAAATACGCGGGATTGTTGGCAGAACACGAGATTCTTCGGTCGTGTTAATGGGTACATCTCTAGTCTCTCAGGACTGGAACGAGAGATTTTTGGTAGGAAAGTAGAAACGAGTGTGCTCAAGATTGCGTTCAAATCCATTCAAGAAAATGAAGATGTACCCAATTTAGAGCTCAAGTCTCGCGCACTGAGTATGAGTTTCGCGCATTTTCCATGTATTAAAACTCGCGCTCTCACGTTCATACGAGTATTTCTCGTGCATTAGCACTCTTCTGGAATGTCACTTAACTGTTTTGGAAGGCAGAATTACTTATAATTGCAAAGTCCCTTTACTGTCACTGAACTTCGAGTATATGTGTCTGGTTCTAATATGTTAGTGCGTTTCTTGCGGTTAAGAAGTACAAAATTCAAGCGCAAACTATCTCACTCCTTTGTTTGACTTTGTGTACGATTTACGGTTTGGTTCGCGCTATATTTTCGCTTTTGTCTGTATAGTTTTTTTCTTATCAGTTTGGGAGTTTAATGCTTTATTCAATAATTTATTTCATTATTATAGCCAAAAATCTGGTTCTTTGAACCACCCTAAAATTTTCAAAAGTAGTAGATAACTAGACGTTAGTCATCTTCCCTGTGGTTTAAAATCAGTTTATGGTAAGATGCGGGTGACCTAGGCACCCAAAGTATCGAGCCCTCTGGGACTGCTCCACAGTAAAGGACCTGCTTTGCTTTTAATGAGAAGACCCGAAGTAGCTCGTCGCAAGCCACAAGAAATCAACACAAGTATGCAAGTTGTGTCTACCAGGATGACCCAGGGTATGGTTGGATGACCAATTTATATGAGTTGAGTGATGACGAGGATTTCGGCTCTCATATTCTAAGTTGATAGATAATTTACAAATCACCATGGCGAGTATGTCGCGGTACTTGCTTGAAATCTACGGTGATGACCCTTGAGCCAAATGTGAATAGCACATTACTTTTGTGTCATAGTTTGTAAAAAACATCGTTTCAAGTTTGGAGTTTTTTTAACAAGTACATGGTGACCCTTCCCTTTATACCTGGAACCTGTATAAAAAATTTTCAATTACACTTGTGTTTATGCCTTTTATGGTACTCGCTGTGTCTTCCTAATTTTAAAACAAGATAAAATGTTTGCTTTTTTGGCCAAAACTAGTAAAGCACAAGATGCATCAGTGCCATCTGTAGCAAGAGTTCAGGATCTTGAAATAAAATGTTCTCAAATAATTGAGTAACTTTCATTACTATCTCCAAAACGTTTGGTTTCAAAATGACGAAGTAGCTCGTCGCAAGCCACAAGAAACCAGCTTAAATATGCAAATTGTGTGCACCAGGATGGCCCAGGGCATGGTCGGATGACCGATGTGCACGAGTTGATCCGTGACAAAGATTTCGGCCCTCAAATTCTAAGTTAAGAAGTAATTTACAAATCCCCACGGCAAGTATCTCTACATCCTCGCGGTACTTGCTGGAAATCTATGGGTAATGACCCTTAGAGCCAAATTTCAACAGCATATATCGTTAACCGGCTTTTGTCTCAAAACAGCTTATCTGAAATTACGGGTTTGATTCGAGTTGGGGGTTTATTCAACAAGTTGATGGACTGTGACCCTCCCCCGTTTACAGCAGCTTTTTTGAAAAACTGTCAATGGGATTGTGTTCACACTACACCTGAAGACCTTGACTGGGTATCAACACCAGATTGTGTTATGGGTTCGAGTCCCACTAGTGCAGGGCTTGGAGAGAGTGAACACAAAACCTCATTGACAGCGTGTAGTGGTGAAGGGGGGGGGCGTATCTGGGAAATATGGTCATAAAGTTCATTTAAACTTTCAAAAACCATCGTTTTTGCGGTCTTCTTTAACTCTTTGGAATAACATGGTCATGTACTTCTGCCGCCATTTATCTTTGTGTTTTTGGCGGCACTCGCTTTTTTACTTTTTTCTAAATCGGTTCTTATTTGTCTTATTTTGAAATGTTCGGCACGAGCTATCAAAGTGGATTACGGATTCCAAATCAATTCTGAAATCCGGATTCCGCAATTGTGGATTGCGGTTCCGATAATGCAAATTTTCCTGGGATCCGGGAGTTCCAGATTCTGCTCTTTCTATAGGCACGACCGAAACATATTCGAGAACCGTTTTTGATGTTTCCTGGCTTCAGCAAGACCAATACAATCAACGCTAGTTTGAATTTTTCAACCCTGCGGCCGATTTTAACGTTAAGACTTAAAATTCACATTTCATGGCCTAAAAGTTGCCGAACTGCTTCTCGTCCGGTGAACATCAACAACGCAAAATTTCGTTAAAAGATCTTAAAAACTGTTTTTAATTATTGTTATGGATCTTTGCCCCATGCTTGTTGGCTACAGTACCAGACTATAGCACGCTTTGGTTTCAAACGCCGTGCTGAATCTAGCACGCGTTTCCAGCACACTGAAACGGCGAAATTTACGTACTCACCCATACTTTAAGTTAGTTATATATGCATACGAAGCTACCGCTCTTCAGACCAAAATATTTAAGGTAAACTCGCTTTACGAACAATTTAAAAAATTTCCGAAGGTGCAACTGCAGAATACCCTGCCACTAGTAGTGCCATCTTTTGTTCTTGGTTGCATCTCTTTTTATAGAACGAGGAATGCGCAGTAATAAATTACCGTAGTGGCAGAGTATTCTGCAGTTTTAAAAGCGCTCGAAATCACTGTTAGGATTAAAAGTAATGGTTAAGGTTGGGATAAAGATTATACCTATTAATACGCGAAACGAAAATGTGGAGTTTGGTGGTCATAAACTGCACTTGGCGGCCTTTCAGTACGGAAGTTCTACCCCAAAACAATTGACGAGTAGCATAAAAGCTGAATAAAGATGGAACGGAATTGGTTTCACAAATTTATTAGGACTGCAAATCAATTTTCTCCCTTCGGCAATTTTGATACAACTTGATGAAGAATCCTTTTTACAAAAACCCTTCATGCTAACTTTGAAGTCGTAGGCGTTTCGCCCGCATGCTTGTTGTTGGTCGTTTAACGCCCATTCACGGTAAGTGCCACTGAGTTTATGAAATATTAGTATCATTACTCTCTACAATTGTTCCAGACCTCAAAACGACTTAAAAGCCCAGAATATAGTTTGTTTTAGTCCTTTTTCTTGTTTTCCACGTCAGCCACATTTGCTTGTACGTTCGACTAACTTCGTTCTTTTGTTTAGCTCGACTATTCAATTAAATCTCTTGGTGTTCAGGTTTCGGCGAAGTTATTTCCGTAGCAGCTACTTTTTCTTTCGCAGTATGTTCCGTAAAGCTTTCATTTTCATCTGCAATTTCCTCATCGGCAAAAAATGGTTCTGTATCATCAGAGCTTCTTCGACGAAATTTTCCCAAAATATTCAGAAAGTGAGCACGAGTCGGCGAAATCTTTCCGTCAGGTGAGTGGCGCGGGCTTGAATGATGCCTGTCTCGAAAGAAACTCGTCATTTTTCTAGGAGTGCTGTTATTTTTCGGCTGATTTTTGTCTGCCATCCTGATAATTTTTTACGAGTTTGTCTGCCTTCTTTTTTTTGGCAAATTGTACACTTCTGCAAAACAAACGTCGATATTGCCTTGGCTTTGGATCAACTGAAGGGCAAGTCGATGTTCTTTCAACAACTTGATAGATAGAAAAGGGAATAATTACATCCTTTGTAAAATTTGGGAAACGAGCTCGTGAGAATTCAACGTTCAAAGGTTGAATTCAGATGTTAATTTTGAAGAGTGATAAGACAGAAGCACTTCAATAGCGGTACATTTTCTTGTGAAACAACCTGATACGATTCGAATAGAAAGAAAAAGCATTGCCTGTTTCTATTTCCGTTTATTATTCAGAAAACAATGTCAAAGATTATATTGCATGAAAGTTGAAACCATTCTCTTGATTACACAGTCCTCACTTCATTTCCTCAGTTATAGCTAGTTATTGCTGTTATGTACAAATAAAGTGCATTCCTGTATAATGAACAGAGTTTCGCAACTGTCATAATTCATTTTCTCCGTTCTTGGCTGATTATATCACTACAATTGGACTTGTAATGTTGAACTATACAGTATCTGTATGTGTTTGAATAATGCATATTTTGATTTACTGGCGTTTTTGCTAATTCTTTATTATTATTTTCTTATTTCTTAATTAATTTCTACTTCTATTTCTTTCTGTTTCTACAGACATCGTTTTAAAACGAATGAACATGCCGGCAGAGCAAAGTTTGAGCAATATACGGCAATATACACCAAGTTTAGATTTGCGAGCAAGGGTCTTTTCGCACTATTTTACCTTGAAAGTAGCTGATATTTGGCATTCTTACTCCGCGGAACTGTTACTAGACCCTTGCTAATTGGTTTCGTTTGCGGTTTTTGCATTTCAAGCATCGAAAAACTCTGTAACCACACACATACATGTTAATCAATCAATTATTTTTTCACACTGATTTGATCCAATTTGACTAATTTTGTCAAGATGCAAGAAATTCCACAAAATTTTCACACTTGATAAGATTTTCTTCAGAACTACAACCCAACCTGACGGCATTTGACAAAATTTGCCCTAAAGCAAAAAATGTTAGGGAAAAGGTCGAAACAATGGTACTTCCAAGGAACCCAATTTAGGGGGGTGGGGTATTATGTGCCGCCATCCACCACCTTTTTTCAAAAAGGCTGAATTTCAGGAG
>JAOBRD020798830.1:0-13546 GCA_027575215.2 Hydrozoanthus sils
ATCGACTGGTCCGTCCCATCCTAAAACAAAAACGCGGCTGCACCAAGAGCCGTTCCTGTGGCTGCTACAAAAAGGTGTTTTCAGCACGAGCTTGACCAAAAAAGCAAGTATTGCCAATTTCACTGAAATGCACAAACTCAAGGATCAGCTGGCGCTGAAAAGGGTGATGAAGCGATTGAGTGAAATGATGAAGTTGAAGGGGATGATGATGCAGTTTGGTCAGATGACAAGGTTGCAGGGAAGCTGACGAATCAGACGACGAAGCCAAAGGAGCAAAAAAGTTGTGAACTTTAAGCAGTTAAAATTTAAGCATACTGAAACATGAAGTTAAAACTTATAGTTAAAACTCATGAATATCTTTTAGTGTGGGTCTACCGCTTTAAACAGTGTGCGTTTGTAAATGGTTTGAGCGTAGGAATCGTTAAAAATTTCTTCTTATGAGTCCCGTTTCGAATTCAAAATGTACGTTCATGGTAATCACTTAGTTTATTCGTGCTCGAGCTGGCGCCGCATGGAATAATTGTTGGGTCGAAATTTGGTCTGCTCCGGCGATGATGACGACAACTATATGACCAAGGAAAAAGAATGACCGGGCTTAACACAGGTAGCCCAGTAATGATTAGAAACAAAAAGTAATCATTTAGCATCAAGTACAGACAACAGCTACTGTATTACGCTTTTGCTACGAAAATAGTGGTGATTAAAGGATACAAATGATAATTTACAAGCACAAAATATAGCTTCCTAAAAAGAAATTATTCCAGTTTTCCTCAATACTGACCTTGCCAAATTTGCACGTTCTTTTTTGGACCGGAAAATGTTTTATATATGCATAAGGTTTTAAAGGCAGAGACAACCAAAGAACAAAATTATTTTTAAAAAAAACTGTTCGAAAACCTTTATTCTGTCAAAATCACAACTCAAACGTTTGCAACTCAAATATACAACGAAATGAAACATAAACTGAGTATTCCCATCAAGCTAGTTCGTG
This sequence comes from Hydrozoanthus sils, assembly GCA_027575215.2. Taxonomy (NCBI): domain Eukaryota; kingdom Metazoa; phylum Cnidaria; class Anthozoa; order Zoantharia; family Hydrozoanthidae; genus Hydrozoanthus; species Hydrozoanthus sils. Next base: position 992 of record JAOBRD020798830.1, read on the forward strand.
TTTAGTACTCCTCGCCCTCTTCCTCTCCCTCCTCGTCAACGGAATCAACACCAACTTCCTCGTAGTCTTTTTCCAGGGCCGCCAGATCTTCACGAGCTTCGGAAAACTCTCCCTCCTCCATACCCTCACCCACGTACCAATGCACAAAAGCACGCTTGGCATACATCAGGTCAAACTTGTGATCCAGACGAGCCCACGCTTCAGCAATGGCAGTGGTGTTGCTCAACATGCACACAGCCCGCTGCACCTTCGCCAAGTCTCCTCCTGGTACAACTGTGGGTGGCTGGTAGTTGATGCCAACCTTAAAACCAGTTGGGCACCAATCAACAAACTGGATGGTACGCTTGGTCTTGATAGTGGCGATGGCGGCATTCACATCTTTGGGCACCACATCACCACGGTACAGCAGACAGCAGGCCATGTACTTGCCATGACGAGGATCACATTTCACCATCTGGTTGGCTGGCTCAAAGCACGCGTTAGTGATCTCTGCAACACTCAACTGCTCGTGGTAGGCTTTCTCAGCGGATATAACAGGTGCATAGGTAGCCAATGGGAAGTGAATGCGTGGATAAGGCACCAAATTGGTCTGAAACTCGGTTAAATCAACATTTAGAGCACCGTCAAAGCGCAAAGAGGCCGTAATAGAGGACACAATCTGACCAATCAAGCGATTCAGGTTAGTGTAAGTGGGACGTTCGATATCCAGGTTGCGGCGACAGATGTCATAGATGGCCTCGTTGTCCACCATAAAGGCACAATCCGAGTGCTCAAGTGTTGTGTGGGTAGTCAGGATAGAGTTGTACGGCTCAACAACAGCAGTGGAGATTTGAGGCGCTGGATATATGGCAAACTCCAGCTTGGATTTCTTGCCATAATCCACAGAAAGTCGTTCAAGAAGGAGAGAAGTGAAACCAGAGCCAGTGCCTCCACCAAATGAATGAAAGACAAGAAAACCTTGCAATCCGGTGCACTGATCAGCCTGAGCAAATAAAATGAGAGACCGTGAGTCTAGGCTGCGTAAAAACTGTTTGATATGAGTAAGAAATCAAAATTCTTTTGACTTCTCGGCTCTTATTTTTTCGTATATCTAGTTATCATATCTTGTAATTAAAACTAGAAATGTATGTAGTAATACCAGCTTGTAAATCCGTAAACGTGCATGTATGTAATACTATTTGGGCATCCTACATAGTTGTAAGACTTGAGGATCAAAAAGTAAGTAGTAAGTAAGTAAGCAAGTAAAGAGGTAAAAAGTAAGTAAGTAAGTGAGTGTGAGTGAGTGAGTAAGTAATTTATAAGTAAAGTGGCAAGTAAATAAGTAAGAAAGTAAGTAAGTAAGTGAGTGAGTGAGTGAGTGAGTGAGTGAGTGAGTGAGTGAGTAAGTGAGTGACGATAAGTAAGTATGTAAAGTAAGTAAGTAAGTAAGTAAGTAAGTAAGTAAGTAAGTAACGTCACCGCTAACGTTCTCGGTACGATTTGTTTTTTCATAGACATTTTTTTTTTCATATGCAAGCAACTCAAAACTCAGTTTCTCTCTTCCAGTTTCCCGAAAATAGCAAACTAAAACCTAACTGATGTTTAAGGACAGAAAATCTAGTACACTGAGAAGCGAATGTTTCATATATACACTCGGTCGCTAAAACTATAGTAACTTAAAACCGTTGCCGCCGGACTGAAATCGAAATAACAGTTTTTGGTGTGTAGTTTTATAACTCCAATTTCTTATTAAGACCCTTTTCCGAGTGTCTAGCTAGTTCTACTGACTCTACTGAACCAAGGCCGGTTTGGGTTGAAATTTACTATACACTATCTTACCAGTTTCCGAATTCGATCGAGGACGAGATCAATGATCTCCTTGCCAATAGTGTAGTGACCACGTGCGTAGTTATTGGCAGCGTCTTCCTTACCAGTAATCAGTTGTTCAGGGTGGAAGAGCTGCCGGTATGTACCAGTGCGGACTTCATCTTTCATAAATCAAAGCAACACAAGCTGGTTAGGCAATTGCAATTGATTTTGTTTTACTGTTTACCCACTTTTTTTTTAAAAAAATTGGTTAGTAAAAGTTAAACGGTTTCGTTTCCCGCCCTTTTTAGAAAAAATGTTTTTTTTTCTAAATCATTATGTGAAACATGGAGAAAAGACTGGGGGAGTCCAAGACAATATTCTAAAAGGACAAACCAAGAAAAAAATTATGGTTGCATGAATTTCACTATGATTACTCTCTTTTTTTTTATAACAATTCTTTTATAAGAACATCAGGCTGATGCTAAGATCACACCCGTTTTAGCTTGAGAGAAAAAGAAAACAAATTCACTTTTTTGTTTCAAAACCAGTAAATTCATATTTATTTTTAAAAGAAAATTGTTTACTTGTCACAGTCGTGTGATAATATAGGTTAAAATCTCTAAAATATTTAAGAACATTCTTATAAAAGAAAAGAGTACGGTCATGGAAAGAAGAACGTTGTGACTTTACTGCATTTTTTAATATTTGCTAGATTTTTGTTAGATCGAGCTAGTTTTCAGAACGAGAAGTTTTGAATTTAACAATTTTTTCAGTTTTACCTAAAATATCCTCGTCTATGAAAAAAAACGGGTCATTGGCAAGTTTTGTTCTTTCTAGATATAGATAAACGGCAAGGATTCGGTAGTATAGCATATGGAGTATATCCCTATATATGTAAGCTTGTTTCTCATAAAAAAAATGCTGAATCTATTTCTGTAAACAACTTATATATTTTTTAAAGCCGCGGCAAGTGTAGTGTACAACACGGCTCTGTTGAAATCATCATTCAGTAACAAAAAACAAAAAGCCATTTGGTTTCTAAATTTTTTGAGAAACTAAAATACAACAAAATTATTTTACCTACTACCGTTGGCTCCAAATCGACAAATACTGCTCTTGGTACGTGCTTTCCAGCACCAGTTTCACTAAAAAAGGTGTTGAATGAGTCGTCTCCTCCGCCGATGGTCTTGTCACTGGGCATCTGACCGTCGGGTTGGATTCCATGTTCTAAGCAGTACAGTTCCCAACAACCATTCCCGATCTGGACTCCAGCTTGGCCAACATGTACAGAGATACACTCACGCTATGGAATTGAGAAAAAAATGTTTTGAAGATTGAACGAGTTTCAGTGAGAGAGCTGTGCAAAAGAAAGACAGCCATCGCAAAATGCAGTGTAGATTTGAATCTTTCCTGAAGTCAATTGTATTGAAACCAAAGAAAAGGCGAAAAAAAAATGAATAAATACCATTTTGGCTTTTAAAAGTTTCTTTTTCACTCAAATAAAAAAGTAACCGTTGATTGTTTGCGCCTAAAGCGATATGACGTCCGCTTTCTGCAAAATCAAACAGCAAGTGAAGCTGGGTTATGACGCGTACAATGGATGGCGCGCACAACCGTGTTTGGAATCGAGGCTCTATGAACCTGTTTTACCAGTTTGAAACAAGTTTAACATAAGTTTTTAGTTTTAGGTTATGCGATTTTAATTTGATAATTTTGCAGCCATCTTTTTTTAATTTTCTATTTTTGTTACATCATGTTCATTAATGATACCTTATTAAAGCTTTGTCATAATTTTGTTTTCGTTAACGATTGAGTAACAACTGTTTTTTTAATTTTATAGGAACGTCTCATTTTTGGACCGGGGCTAAATTTTCTTTTAAAATATTTTGAGACGGTTTTAGCCCCAAATGCTCTTCAGTAAAATGTTCTTGATATGTAATTATACATGTTTGTATCTTGGAAAATACGAGCTTTGATATTTGATTTACAAGAAGCTTGATAGTATTAAAAAAAGAAAATAACGAGTCCTGCAATTAGTTCTTGTAAAATTTGCAACGTTGCACGATCGACTATTTGTTGAATCCATGATTTTGTGCCATGCGTAATGCAGAAGAAAATAGAACTTAAAACTCATCCAAAAAATTTTGAAAGATTCAAGCTGATTCTGCTTCATTCCATCTGTGTTTTAAGCGATGCGATTTTATAGATTCAAATCATTGACGGAGATATCGTAAAGAAACATAAGGAAATTTACAAGTGGTCACAAAGCACGTTTTGGGTGTACTCCCGCCTTAACTATCATAAGAAAATACAAGAACATGTGTTTATTTATCTTTGAATACTTTGAAAGATCCCTAGCTATGTATTTTTCAAATTTTAAACATTAACAAACATCGATATATTTAATAAAATGTAAACTCAGATCATCTATTACTGTTTTTATCAATTTTATAATTTTATAAAAGCTTTGTAAAGACTTTACGTAAGACTTCACCTCCCCCCGTTTTACGTCCCGCAGGGTATAACCCCCACCATTTCCTAACTAAGGCATTATTCCGAATATAAACCCACTCCAGATGTAGCCTTCCCCCACCCTTCCCCCACCGTTTATTAGCGAGTGGATCATTTCACGGCAAACCACGGGCACCCAAAGCTGCAAGCAAGTCTAAGGGAATGATTTTAAATGAAGACTGTTTTCCATACAAAGCCCTTAAAATTTAGTCTAAATTTTAAAATCAAAAAGATTGGAAACAAAGTTCACCTATCTTGAGTTCACCTTGTGTTTGTATCTTGTGTGTTTTTTGGGCGCGATTTGAGGTGTTTTCGAAGGAGTTTTGGCAATCGCTGTTTCACTCGTAACGAAAAAGTAAAGGCTGAACCTTTCCTCACGCTAGGAACATAAACCAAATCGATTGGAAAATCGGCTGACATGTCCACAAATAAATGCCCTTAACAACTGTTGTCATCCTCAGCCAATTGGTTTGCAAAAGTCCGCTCAAAATTACGTTTTCCCAATAGATTTTCACCGTTTCTGCTTCAAAAATCAGCGTGGTGCAACCGGAAAGATCACCAAGGTCACCAACGGTTGTTTAGCGAAATAGAATGCAAGGCCAATACGACTTTTTTGAATTATAGTTGTTGTTTAGCGACTGCGCAATCGACAAAATCCAACCCCGCCAGGGTACCAAAATGTACAAACATTTATACACCCCGCAAGGGAAGTTCTTTGTTCTCATCAATAAACACACTGTTATATTTTTAATAACACTTAGAGATGGTAGGTATATAAGTATAGAAAGCAGATATTGGTAAGAAAGTATCTGTGGAAGGCACGTATTTGGTGAAACAACTTTCATCAGTTTTCGATTTCGATACAGTTTCGCCGGATTGTTCTAAAAAAAAAAACCCTCAGTCTTTTCTTGCGATCGTATTACAGTTCCGGCAAAGAACAACACAAAAACCTTCTATATAATTACTTAAAATCAAAACAATTGTCGACAAATCTCAGAGAAAATCAGCCTCGCAGATCGATGATCACTGTAAGAGTAATTTTCTTGCACGCAAGTTTGTATACACCATGGTACCCCGGCGGGGTTGGATTTTGTCAATTGCGTGGTTGCTAAACGACCGTTGGTGACCTTGGCGATCCGTCCGGTTGCACCACGCTGATTTCAAATTCAAATCATTAGACCCACCTATCAATAAAGCTCAGTCGATTGCCCATCCATAAATTACAAAGTTTGTTTCCTCTTACATTTCACAGTGGGTATGAATAGGAGTTAATTGACAAATGATTGTACGTCGAGAATGAATGATCATGCATAGAGAAAAATTATATCGCGCCCCTTTTAGTCCAGGACAGCAAAATACTTTAAGCAACGGTCTGTGTGAAAACTAGGCAACCTCCCGTTGTTCTGTGGCATTTCGCTTTTAATTCCCACACCAGAGTGTTTAATTTTCATAACGATGTTGTACATGCAGAATGCATCAACCATCGTCAATCCAGTTCAAGTTTAGCCAATCATATCAACGGTTTAACAATAGCGATTACAATTAGTACTTTCTACATTCCACTAGGCCACTACTGTTGACCTGTCTAGTTCTCGGCTCGGATCGTTACTTTTAAAACCTAACTCTAATATTTTTTTGTTCATACACTTTGTAGTATTTGATGTATAGCTAAAGACCAAACATCTGTCGGCTTTCCATCGGTATAGCTTATGGCGATACCATGCATATTAAGTTTATTCCAATGCATTCTAATTGTCAAATTCGTATAAGGAATATCCCAGAGTATCGTTTGTAAAAACTCCGTTTCCAATTAATTGTCTTTTCGCCCGTACTTCATCAAACCTCTGACTGCATAGAAGGAAAATATAAATTCTTGGCTTCTTCCTTCAGACTCCATCTTTTTATACTCTCATAAGCCCCTAGGAAAACGACGGTGTACGGTCCCATATAGAGAATGTGCGCCGTCAGTCCCTTGGTGAGAGCAAAGGGGCCTTCCTTTAAGAGCTGAAAAACGGTCTTGGAAAGGGACTTGTTACCTTCAACCTGCAAAACAAAAACTCGGTTCTGATTACTAGGAATGGAGTGTAAATTAACTTTGTTGGATTAATGATGGATGAACTGAAAAATGCAGTACTATGAGGTGGCATTCGCTCCCGAAAATTAAGTTGTTTTAAAACGTATTTTTAATTCGGGTATTAAACACCATTTGAAGCAAAGTCTGAGTGCCTAAAACTTATACAATATCTTCCGTTTTTTTTCAGACTTTGCCGATGGGATATTATTTTTAATTTGTCTGATTTTAAAAGCCTTCTTTTCTCTCAGGCGCCGGGAGTTGGTAAAAATATAAAAGTGGACGGATGATGGACCAGTCATTTATGCTGTCATGGTCGGTAACAACTGGTTTCTCTAGAGCAATAGCTGCCACAAAAGTCGGGATAAAATTGGCCCCTCCTCCTGACCCCACCCCTGCCCCTCCCCCCCAACCCACACCCTGCGCACTACGCTACATATTATCGGAACTGTCAAATGGAGTTCATTTCCTGACGCTATCAGAGACTCAGGCAGATAAAGATACTACATACCAAGAACTTAACATCATTGGGTATCAGTTATCAGAAGAGATAGAAAGATTGGAGTAGGAGGCGATTTGGCAGTGTATGTAAGGAATGATATATCGATCGGCTTACTTTAAAACTAAAGCTCTCAAAAGCTTGTGGCTCGAGATACTGATCCCAAAGTCTCGCAGCACCTTTCTGGGGACCTTTTACAACCTAATTCATCTGATTATAATGACAGCACCAGGGGCGGATACAGGAGTGGGGGAGGGGGTGGATTGGGTGGATTTCTACCTCCCTTTTTTACACTACCGAAAAAAAACCCCCGATTTTTCGGTAATTTGTCACTGAACATCGACAAAACAGGCAAGATATTCGCAAGTTTATAAATAATCAACGATTTTAGAGCCCGCGAAATAATGATATTGATGCACAAAGAATATGTGCAAAACACTATGGGTTGAGATGCACTCAACATTTGCGTTTATTAATTGTCAATCAGCAAGCCACCGAATGACGATCGCTTCTATCCGAATGATGAGGAATGGAGCTTAGAGGCTAAAACTAAGACTCTGGCAAATGGACTAAGACATGCTATGAAGAACTTTTGACACATCCTGAAATTTTTCTCTACGAAGATGTTACAGCCACATAATACGACGAGTTGTCTCTTCTCTGCAAGGTGGCCTTAATTGTAGACGTATATTTTGGCTTCAAAAGGTTTGAAGATGTTATCACTTTTACAATGGCACTCGCGCTGAAATCGACGTGAATATCCACCCCCTTTTTGAAATCCTGTATCCATCCCTGAGTACATTTATGTTTAAGCTGCACAACGTTCTGGAAATGACAACGTCCGAAGGCAAAGAAGAGTTGACAATGGAGGGTTTAAATTGCGATTTACTGAACGAAGATATATTCAAGCAAAATGACGGGAGTTCATCAAAGAACTTCTCAGACACGTTAATAGTTAACTGATCTCTGAAGCAACGCGTATGTACTGTCGCAATTTGTATCAGCGTTGCAATTTGTAATACCCGTGTCGCAATTTGCGAGAGCACCCTGTCGCATTTTGTAATACCTGTCGCAATTTGTAATAGCAGTTGTCGCAATTTGTAATAGCGTACCTGTTGCACTTTGTAATAGCACCTTGTCGCAATTTGTAATAATGAGAGCTGTCGCAATTTGTAATAAACTTTTCAAAACAATTTTAGGGATGTTCGCAGTCTTTCTGGGGCATTTTGGAGGCTTTCGATGACTGACTGATGTGAAATATGCATACATGCAGCATAATGACGTGAAGGTTTTGTGACTAAGTGAATTTCTCTATATTTTGCTTTATATATATTTCGCTTTCCCGGAAGGCTGCAGAAGCCACATATATTATAGACTATACAAGTCAAAACAAAAGCAGGTGAACAGTCGCAACTTTCTGAGGAATTTTAATTTGCTTATTATTTCGTGCAAGACTATTACTCACAAATTATTTTAACCGGCTCTATGACGTATAGATAAATTCTGCTTGTGTGTGTGAGTGATAAAAGTTTGAGTTTGCTTTGGTTAGATACATTAAAGAAAAGTTTCAACTTAACCAAACAACCATAAGTTGTAACTGTTGGAGTTCTTCCTGAGCTTAAACAGACAGGGAACCAACCATACACGTACGCTAAACTGAATAGTGAAAAACAAACAAAATTTAAAAATAATATTTTCAGATATATTTGACTATATAGGTTTTATATTGCTTATAGTCATGCATACCTCGCCAGGTTTAAAAGTTATTCGTAAAAGGTAAATTCTTATAACTTTAGTAAAAAACAGTTTCGCTCATCTTCAGGTTAATAAAGAAAACAATAACCTGAAGATCAGCTAATGCTCGAAAGCGTTTGCCAAAATAGATAACATAATAATGGCAACGGAGTGGAGCCCTCAGTTGTATATGTCAGTTTTGTCCTTTTGGTCTGCTTTGACGCTGCATAAAATACTCGCAAACTGCTTGTGTATATATATATATCTCATATTTGAAAAAAAGTTTGTTTTTTGTGGGCTTAAACTAATAACATAGATCAGAAAGATTCTTAACATGCCAATTATATACTTTTAAAAAGTTATTACAAATTGCGACAATGAGCTATTACAAATTGCGACAGCTCAGATTATTACAAATTGCGACAAGGTGCTATTACAAATTGTGACAGGTACGCTATTACAAATTGCGACAGGTATTACAAATTGCGACAGGTATTACAAATTGCGACAGGTATTACAAATTGCGACAATATACAGTGTATAACAGGACAGAAGATTCGCAAACACTCTTGGACGTTAATGCAACAAATTGCCCACAGAAGATCAGCCGATCAGAAGTATTAAAAGTATGAGCATCAGTAATCATGAAATGGTTTGTTGTGTTCGGAAAATAAACTGGATTAAAGCGACAACCCAGATCAAAACATTCAGAAACTATGCAGATTTATCACGAGGAATTTTGCGAATACTTGAGGGTGTTAGTTGGGATATTCATTAGTTCTTCGCAAGGAAGTATTAAAGGTGTAAACGAAGAATGGGAAAGATTTAACAGATTTCAATACAGTCGCGGATTGTCACATGCCACTTAAGCGCTACCTTCGCGAACAAAGTTATTTAGGGGCAGGAGCGATTCCTAGGTTTCCGCATAGTCGCTGAGATCGCAACTCAAATGGCTAACGACCGAGGTGGTCTGAGCCGAGAAACCTAATATACCATTAATTATTGGATTGCAGTGGAAAACATAAATTTAACATAATTTATTTGGTCCTTTCCATGGACGATATAACCGAAAATAACTTAAAACGCCTCTATTATTTAAAATCAATTTGATGTCTACATTCTTCTTGTGATTCCGAAAGGGTTTTTTAAAACCGTTTTGAAAAGGTAGACTTTTCAACCCAAATAGATTTGCTTTTAAAGTAGTAGCCAATGTTAAACAGTGAGCGCTAAGTAACGGCTTGAAAATAATTTAATAAACACATGAATTTTAAAACCTAGCTTTTGTATTTTTTCGTTTTTCACATTTCCTTTGTCTTTTTGTAGCTCGGGAGCATAATTCACGAGCTTAACAATCCCACGGCGTTTCTTTGTTTTCGTGTCGGTCAACTCGATCATTGAGCCTGATTGCAGGCTTGAATATAAATTATAAAAAAAAACAAACGTCTAGAGAATAAGGGAAAGGGATGGACATGTGTACGTACAATGGCAACAGCGGTCGTGATAAAGTATTTTTAAAACTACTCGGCTTTTTGCATTCTATATATTATTTTACGTCAGTTACTTTTTGCATTCTATATTACCAAGTTACGTGACCTAAACATTATCTTAGCATTCTATTTAATTACCTATCAATGAAATATTGGTTCGTAAGTACCTGCATCCTTGTTCTCACAATATCTGTTGGGTTTTTCGCCACAGCAGAACAAACACCAGCCATAAAGGCAGATGCTCCCTGTATCAAAGCGTGGTGGGTTCCCTCTGGACTCTTTTGTCCTATATAGTTCAGGAAAATTCCATAGGTACCAAAAGTGGCAGCATTATCAATCGTTGCGTTAAGCAAGGAAGTCGCAAACCCTCGATAAAACCCCTTGATTCCATTTGAATAAAAGACATCTCTTGCCACAGTTAGTACTGGGCGAACACCCTGTCGTTTATACTTTACACCTTGTTCTCGTATTCTAAGTCGCTTTCCAACCACTTCCATCGGGTTCATAACGACCTGTTGTGTTACACCTGCTATCCCGCCAGCCACAAAGCCTTGTGTAGCTTCATTAAATATAAACGTTTTTGTCCGAACTATTTCGTAGGCGCAACAACTTAACAATGAACTCTGTAATCCAATTTCGGACACTAAAAAGCCCTTGTACAAAGCTTGTACTCCCTCGCTTCGCGCCGTTTTGAAAATAGCATCAAGAGTTCCCTTGTAAAGTTTTGATTGTTGTGTTTGCAAACGTGTTTTCACCAAGTCTATTGGATAAAGCAAAAAGTCGACACAGCCGAAACTGAAACAGCCATATAGGAAATACTTACGTTTGTCCATATGCTGCCACTCGATCTGTTTTACTTCTGTCATTCTTGAACAGTATTTTTTTTCAATTACAAAGGACGGATGAAAAGACTTCGCACGTAATTTTTAACAAAAAGAAAGGGGAGGTGGGAACCCGGGGAACTGGGTACGGGAAGCGGGAAATCGAAGTGCGGGATGCGGGATATCGGAGAGCGATGATGTGATAAAGCTGAAGTGCCGCGTGAACCTTTCTATGGAAATAGCTCGGTAAATATTCAAAGTTGTTGCGTACAAAAATGGTCGACGTTTCTTACCGTATTTTTTTGTCGAAGTCAAGTGTGCCTAAGACTAAATACTTGTGCAAAACGTCAGTACCCTCAATTTTTTCACGTTGTATAACTTAAATTGTTTATCAAACTGAATTTATAGTGAATAAAACGAAGGTTAGAGCATTTTTGAGATATTTTGTTCTACTTAACTAGCATAATTACTTTGTCAATATTTAAAAATCATCGTAATGATATGTCTTTTTACGTGGTTAGATTAGAAATTCTAATTTTTCTATACCAATCATCGCATATTGATATGTCTTCCTAAAAACAAATTAACCTTTTTTTTGTAGTGAATTCAGTAACTAAAAGGCAGGGTCAATTTTCGTGAATTAGAAAACCGGTGAACAGTTATAACTGTTAGCCGCAGTAGAAGGAACTAACTCAACTACCGTTTCTACCACAAAAAAATGTTTTCTAAGATGGTCGTCGCATTCCAAGAAAGTCTCACCGTTATCCAAAGCGACGAATAACTCCCTCCCCCACCCCCTGTAAAAAAACAAAAATTTCGAATAAAAACCAAGGGCTCTATGAGCCACCTCATTGATGAATATTAATTTTACAACAGAATTCTTGATAATTTGTTGGTGAACCCAGCTTGTCTGTCAATCACCACTTTAGAAGCAACTATTATGCGATTAGTGTGAGGCGAGAAAAACCCCAAGCCAGGTCGAGAAAGAAGGAGGGTTGGACAATGGGTTAGCATAGGTCTCATTCCCGTAAAAAAAAATCTAGCTACAGCCGCAACGAGACACAGATAGCGAAGTGAAACCGTAGCTATTATGGCACACACGCAACCATCAAAAGACTGGTGAGTTCTAGAAACGCTTCCTTTACTTCTTTACAAATCTTCATATATCGAAACAGTTTACAGAGCAGGAAGGTCAAAAAAATGTTTGCCAGTCGCTATCGTCTACGTGAGTGTGGCGCGAAAATCAACAACGTGTGTCAAATGGAGGCCAGGAGGTAGCAGTTATAATGAAGACATCTTGGTCCAGGCCAGATCTGAGCAAACTTTGAAAGCTGTGATAGGCTATTATAACAGTATATCTAAAAAAATTCATACACACACCTAACAGAAGAAAACGATTTATATTACACTCGAACCACAGCATAATAAACACACAACTGAACAGTATCAACTTTTCGTCCTCTGTGATTGATAATTTTTTAACGCTCGGCTGATGATTGGTTATTCTGCTTGTGACAGCAGTCTTTTGTTACATGTATATGTATGTATATGTATGATACAAGTTCTCCCCCCTCGGGGCTTTTCAGAACCTGTTTACAAGTATATACAAGGTCAGACAGTTGAGGGTCTTAGAAAGTCCGCTAA
>JAOBRD020798935.1:0-13546 GCA_027575215.2 Hydrozoanthus sils
TCGCCATTTTCTTTTATTTTCAAGTCTTGACCCTGCACAAAACGTGCAGAAAATACAAAAGCTTTTGAAATGCAAATCAACAAATAGCAAGTCAAAATATTCTCACTAACACCTGAAACAAAGAATGTGCAGGGTCACGGTTCGTTCAACATAAAGCAAAGCATCTTTGTACATACTTTGTGTTTCCTTTTTGAGGTTTGCCTAACCAGTCCGTATGTTAACTATGCTGGCACTATCCACCTCAACTGAAATAGAATAAATGTTAATTATTCCATGGATGTTGCGCTTCATGTATCATAGTTTGCTCAAAACCGTTATTCTCTTTTGACAATAAGTATTTCATAATTTTTGTTTCTTTAGTAGAGAAGTAGTATTGGCCATTCCTAAAATGCGGATGTACATTTTACCACAATGCTTTGCGGGTTTAACACCGCTAAACGAGGCTCAGTGAAGGCCAAGCTGGTGAAACTCTTCCTTTTACTAACAACATTGTGTATGCCGGATTTAAGGTTAAAGGTTTTTCTTTTTGCGTTCTTATGGGTAATTTTAGACGTTTACGCGCTAGGAACTGTGGGTAAATGTACTGGTCGCGCGCCATCTTTTTTGGAATGATCAATTTGTGATAACTAATTGGTAATTGGGGTTTTCTTCCAAGATGGTGAAATGACCGGGAAAAGTAAAATGGCCAATACCACCAGCTCGGAGTTTGTTGTTGAGGGGAAAATAGCAGAGAAGCAGCTGATAAAAGAAATGAAAAAAGAACACTTGAGGGCGAACGACGAACAAAATGTTGCTGAAAAACAAGATTCATAAGCAAGGTTGAGCAGATGAGGAAAATCGACAAAACAATGCTGCAGAGAAACTTGCATGAGGGGAGGGGGAGAAGCAATTGCTTGAAGTGACAGGAGCTAGAAACGCCTCGTAGTTTTAAACTAACTCTTTCAATTTATAACTGTATTGACGATAGACGTATAAAACGAGGTTGTCAAGCAAGATAATGGTAAATCTCAATTTGATTTTGAGAAACAGTATACAATACACAGGTAGCTTAAAAACGATTTTGTCAGTTGACGTAATCCGTTTAAAAAATTTCTATTTTTGAACGGTTGTGGTTACTAATGGTCGAATTTTCATCCCGGTTGCAGGCTGTGGATTGAATGCTGGTTTTGTTTTTTTTGCACTCCATTATTTTTTCGATTTCTCCCTGTCCAGAGGTCTCCACAGGTCAAAAGTATCAGAGTGGAGGCTCTGCAATAGAAATATCTTCATAACTCTTACTTCAAATGTTCTTCCCTTGTTATAATTACAGAATTTATTCTTGCCAACACTGGAGTTATTGTAAAATTTGACTGCTGGGGACAACTATAAAATCGCTCATGGTGTTGTTCGACCAAAGGAAAACCCTGTTTCAATTTGTTTCCTGAGAAATTTCTGTCAATTTATTTTTTTTGAAGAAACGAGCATAGCAACGCAGGACTAACAGCGGAGCGATGCAAAGCCACTCTGAAGGGAAAACTCTGCTTCTGATTTTCTACCTTATTAAATTGACTGGGAAGTAATACAATACTTCGTGAAGTAAACATCTCACGCGCCCAGGCCAGTTGTCCCTCAAATGCCTCTATATAAGCTAGTTCGGAATTTCAGAAACACAAGCGCGCGTCGGGATAAAATGAAATATTCATCAAACCTAAGAAAGGAATAATAATGAACACCTATCCCGCTTCGTTGCATTCCTTTGATTGAGTTCCATGAATTTTGCATTTTATTCACGACGCGAGCTTGTATTTCTAAAATTCCGATCTGGCTTATTGCAGCAAGCATTTAACTTAAGCTTATGATTTTGCTTTTCACCTGCAACAAGTTGGGCTTTAGTCTTAACAAGTGCTGCCCTCTTTCCGATCCAGTCTCTCTCAACCACTCAACAGGAACAAACCTTTTAATAAGTAAACTACCGTAAACGCTCTTACAAGCCCCCTTCTCAAATAAGCCCCCGTCTAGAGCTTCAATTTTTGAATAAGCCCCACCCTCTCTCTATTATTAGTTAAAAACAGTAACTTTTATTTTGGCGTTAACTTGCTATAACACAACAGCTGAGACATGCATTTTAAGTGAGACACAGATAAACACCATTCATTTGATGGGTAGCGCAACAACTGACTATGTCTGTACTTGAGCTCTTGCTTTACACCTTGATCCTTTCAGCCCTGGCCTGTTTGTCAACATCTAACTTCTCCCTATATAACTCATACAAAGTAAGACATTTGGTTGAGAGAAACAGGGAATTGATCAAACAGAGCTCAACTCCTGAAGATGCAACGCAAAGTTCTCCTAAACTAGAAATGTGAAAAGTATGGAATCTAGTTTGGAGATTTTAGCAACGTTGTTTGACGTACTTAGGGCTGAAGGGGTAAATACCACGAGATTTGAAATCTTAACGGAGGGACTGAATTTTGTCTAGCCTACGTGCAGTTCAGGGCCAAGTTGTTCAAAGGCCAGTTAGCACTAACCCAGGGTTAAATTTTTAACCTGATTTGAGATGTAAGTTTGGTATTGACAAGTTTTTTTTCGTGGAAAATCTAAACGTTATTTTATAAGCCTTAAAACCTTTCCTTGTAGAGAAATAACTGCTTGAATTCTGGCTTAACCCAGGGCTAAAGTTAACCAGCCTTTGAACAACCCAGCACAGGGGTGCAGATTCTATGCCCCATTCCCTCGCAGTCAAACTATTTTGAAGTAAACTGGTCCGAGTGTTTACTAGTTCTAAATGTGGGCCGTCTTGCCCGGCCGCTCTTCTTTCGAGTTGGGCTTAGGAGACGATTGAAATTTTATTCTGTTCGTTTTGGGAAAGTTAATCTTAGAGTTAAAATCTAAAGCTCTTTCAAAAAATGCAAGTATTTACGTGGTTTCGCAGTATTATAAAAAAAGTTAGTCTTAAAAGCTCTACTAGTTCTGTGCAAACCACATATTCTGCCTCAAAAGAGTATATTCTATGATAAATCTTGTATTCTTGTTTTTGACGTTTCGGTCATCTTTTTATTCTTTTTATTGATGGAGACATGGCAAAGGGATCATCGTCGCTGTCTTCTTCCTGTGAACGAAAGAAAAACGCTCGTTGACCAAAAGTAGACCTTAAGGCCCGGGTACACCCAAAATTTTGTTGGATAGTGAGGAAGTTGAAAAAGATTTGAGTAAGGAGAATATTGAGTAAAATCGGCAAACCGTTCCTCCATGCAAGGGACTTATACAGCTTTGGTTTGAGGACGGTTTGGCGAATTTACATCAAATATTAACTTAAAATTTATTTTTAAACTTCCCAAAAAACCATCAACTTAAAATTCTTTTTAAAACTACCAACTCTTCAAAAATTAAAATGCAACTCAAAACTCATCCAAAAAATCTTAAAATATTCAAGGTGATTCTCCTTCATACCATCTGTGTTATAAGCGAACCGATTTTGTAGATTCAAGTCATGGACGAAGATATCGTAAGAAACATGAGAAAAGTGGCCACAAAGCTCACTTTAACCAGGTGGCGCAGATGTTGTATAGCGAGATAACGACCCGCAGGGGCCCGACTTTAGTTTTACCGTTTTGTCAATCTGTCACGTCGCGTTTAGGAAGAGTCACGTGATCAACGAATTACCCAAAACACTATGTCATAGTCGCCACATGTTCTGATAGCGCACTACGAAGAAGGAACGTTTGCTCGGCTGGAAGGACTTATGAAATTCAGTATCAAAAGACCCTCAAACTGCTCACAAATGCACACGCCGTTCGTGGTGGACTTACACTAAAAGATGTCGAGGAGCGTCAGTTTCGAAACGAGTCTTTCCGCGAACCAAAAGCTCAAATGAATCTCAAATGAACTCGGACCAAACTCAAACATACTCAAATTTAAGTCAAATAAAACTCGGAGCGGGAAAATACTTGCTCTTTAGTTCACCGCAGTATAAATCACATTCACAGTAACAACATTTATTGGAATCGCTCGACAAGAGGAAAAGTCATCAAACTTCAAGGACCTTGACTGATTCTCTAACCACAACGATAAGTTTATGAGCGTTATATCATGTGTTAATAAAGTTTTTGTTAATGGTATTTTCTTTTTGATTGTGTTATCGATCGCAGTCTTCGTAGACATTGTAACAAATTTAGGCCTCAGATTTTTCTGTTGTGTATTGTTGCCCGACTACACGCTCGATTTTCATCGGTTCGCTCTCCTTTAACCAGTTCATCGCGTTGTAACCAGAGTGCATTGCGCTCCCTTCGAGAGCCTCGTTTTGATCAGAAGACACAAAAGCTGAGGTTTTACACTTCGTTGTTTCAATAAAAATCCGCAGCATTATCATAGCCTTGAGCCATAAACTAGTTAAATTAAGCCACATTTTCTTGACCAATAGGTGACAATAAAAATATGGCGAATACAGAAACTAAATATTTGAGTTTTACCTGATAGCTGGCGATACTTGGTGCTGCTCTTTTACTGGAACGCGAGCCAGAAAAACTGGACCTGTGATGAAACAATGAAGAATTTGTTTTTGTGTATCTCTTGTTTTGTGAACTTTGTTTTGAGATACACGCTACTTTTTTTTAAGAACAACTTTATAAGAACGAGGTTCAGATTTGGCAAAATTTAAGAACAATTTAAGAACAAGAGGCTTGGGATCGATAGCTAAGTCTTTTTAAACTTTACAGGGCTTCGATCTTTAACTGAACAATACTGAATGAATAAGAAATGCGTCGCAGTTTTTCTCCTTTAACCGATCATTGCCTAAAATTATACGCTGTGTACAAATACTTGCCCTGAAGTTAGTCCCTTACAATTCGTTTTCCGATACGTTCATGTGTTGCAACACGATAGGTTAAGTTTTTATTCGATCTAAACCGCTCGTAGAAATAAGAACATTTTGAGGCTCAAATCGCCAAAAAATTAAGAAAAATGAGCCTCGGCCAAACTTACTGGTTCTTACACAAAACAAAAAAGGCAAACTCACGTGATAGGTTTCTTGACTGACGAAAGCCGTTGGTCGAGACTGTCTTCATCTGAGTCACTCATTTCCTTGAGAAAAAGTGCAACATAACATAAACAACTGATAACGCTCCCCTAAGTTAATCCTGTCATAACAGTAGTTAAATGAAACTTGTATAACATTTATGGTCTCAAACAAATATTTGTTCAAGTCTGTGTCTATATCAGCAGCTCAAATTGTACATAAATCTAACGCCAAGCAATTTTATTAGATCGTTTCTACGGTTTGAATTTCCCGCGCGCCGCCATTTTGAAATGACGTGTTTTGGTTGCAGTG
Organism: Hydrozoanthus sils; assembly: GCA_027575215.2. Lineage (NCBI taxonomy): Eukaryota > Metazoa > Cnidaria > Anthozoa > Zoantharia > Hydrozoanthidae > Hydrozoanthus > Hydrozoanthus sils. The sequence continues at coordinate 5,306 of JAOBRD020798935.1, forward strand.
CCAGGCCCTTTCTCGATGACTACAATAGCAATGAACCAGAGGGGGCCTGGTACTGCAATCATAACACGTCACATTTCAAAATGGCGGTGCGCGGGAAAATAGCCAAACGAAATTCCCTTTACTTGTAGTTCGTTATCGTTCTAACTACATGCTACAGATGGCAAGCTAAAGATTTTTTTCTCGTACCTGAACTTGCCTTTTCTTTGTTACGGACACAAAAGCTGCAAGGATTAAGATATCGAACATTAGCTTCAATTCTATCATAAGTTAAGTTTAGAAAAACGTTTGCCGGACTGTTTGAAACACAAGTTACTCACAGTCGGTTATTTTCCCGCTGCTGGACGTAGCCTGTGACGCCGTTCCTCTGCGACTACCTCGACCTTGCCCCGTACTGCTTGCACCTCTACCTCCCCGGCTGCCACGCCCTCCCCTCCCTCCTCTGCTACCTCTGCCTCCCCTGCTTCCTCGGCCACCTGTTAACCAATGATAACATCAAGTTAATATAATAAATATATTGAAGATATTACACGGTGGCACGAACATCTGAAGTTTATCTTCGAGTGGAAAAAAGACGAGGAGATAAACTTCGCATTCTCGTGCCAACGTGAAATTTTTCTTTTTTTATATCGATGTGAGTATTTCGCTGGAAAATAAAATAAAAAAACTCAGAAAAAAAGCAAAGAAAAACAAAGAAAAGACGTCGGCTCAACTCAGCGGTAAGGATACAAAAAATATGTCACTCGTGTCCGTATTAAATCTAAGAGTGGCGTGTTTTACAGTAAAACACTCGTATCTACACAATATTGACTCATAATAGTAAAAGGCCCGTTGCTTCCGTGAAGCTTTCGTTACGAGGTCACAAATGTCAAGGTGTGGATTCGGAACACTGTAGTAAACCCACACTGCCTATAAACAGTTGCTCGTTTGAAACCGAAGTACGAGCAAAATTTCTATTTCTGTCACACAACAGCGAAGCAACCTTGATAAAAAAAAAGGATCTTGGACCCCATTTGACATTGGGTTGGACAAAAAATGAAAGGATTTCAGATAAAGAGGAAATGACTATCGTTCGGGCCACAAAAACAATGTGCTCGTGTTGTAAGAAACTGAATTCGTGTAACATAAAAAGTGGTCACAAAAACAAGGTGATCGTGTTTCAAAAAAGTGAATTCTGGCCTCAAGGGTTCGTATGACAGAGTTCTTTTTAGGGGAGAGTGTACTATGATCCCCAAATAGAAAATTCATTCAACCGGAAACAACGCCTATGATCAGTTGAAGTTTTGGCAGCCTACCTCTAGAAGTTGACGGTTTTTCCACGCTCATGTCGTCTTCTATGTCATCATCGTCACTCAATTCATCATTAGCCGCATTCCTAGACCTTGACTCTGACAAAACCTACCCGAGTAGTCAAATAAGAGTTTTTCTTGAATCTGAAAACACCCAACGTTACAATTGAAGTCACAATCTCCTGCACATGAGTGCTAAAAGAGCACATGACACAAAATCGGATTTTCGATTTTCGAGTACTATAAAAACACTGGCAGCGGCGTAGCCAGCTTGTAGGCCTGCAGGCCCGGGCTTTCAAATTATTTTGACAGGGAAAAATAAAGTATTGAAAAATTATTCTAATTACAGGCCTGCACAAATTGAAAAAAGTTAACCAACGTTAAGCAAAAATGGGCCTGCAAAATTTTCAGATCCTGGCTACGCCACTGATTGGTTTAAAAGGTTTGACAAAAATACGATGAAACTACGCCAAGATACGGCTCGAAGGATTTTGAGTTTTTCTCGCTTAAAGTACTCCCTCCATAGTACCAAGAATTAACGTAAAAAGTCGTGTGCTCATCGCCTCAGTCCATAAAGTCAATTTTAAAACATCCGTAACTGATAGAATTCTATCGAAAACTCTAGCAGTTACAGATGTTTTAAAAACAATTTTTTTTTCCTTTATTGCATGGTACTATATTGGATAGACTGAGGCGAGTCGCAATTGACCCGATACGTCATGTCATATTACAGTCAAACCTCGATTATCCGGACTTTTTCTCTGGTCCCAATTTTTTCATTTATTTTAATAAGGTGTAATCAAGAAAACTGGTAAAGTTGTAAAAAGATTAGCGGTCCTACCAAAAGTGTTTTACATAACGTATTATCTGTTTCACAGTTTAACAAAGCGTGAACGCCATGCCATAAACAAACACTCGGATGCATTCACCTGAGTTCTGCTTGACTCGATTGTTTTGTTGCTAAGGGAGTGTCACAGTTGATAAGCTAGTTCAGCGTGGATTGTGAAAACAATTTCTTTCGATTACATATACTTGCCTCATTAATATTCATGTTTTCGATTTTCCGGCGGATGATGACGTTACAATAGCGTTTTCCTGCACTTAAACGAGGCTTTGTGGTGATACTTAGTTGCTACTTGCAGTGTAACAAACATTCCAGTGTACAAACATGATAGAACAATAGGACATTACGAATTGTTGAAAAATTAAAACAGTTAAAATGGATCCTAAACTCCCGCGACTGCACATAGCATTTCACAACCAAGCCTCACTTCGATGCACTTGTGACGTCATCATGAATAAGGCCAATTATCCGGACTATTTACCCCAGTCCCAACGAACCCGGAAAATCGAGGTTCGACTGTAATTGTTTTTTGTTGTTGTTTTGGTAGTGGTTCTTATTATCATCTTTTTTACAATCAAAGTTCAAAAGACGAAACAAAGTTGCACAATGGTGTGTTCACCTTTCTCACTTCCTCGGCCTCCTCTTCGTCGTTTGCCTGTTCCTTCTGTTTCCTCAAAGTCACGTGCCTTTCAATCTCATCCTGGATGTTATCATCCTTCACATTTCTTTGTTTCAGGTACTTCTGTGCAGTATCCAGCTGCCATTTCACCAAGGATGATATTGCATCTTTTTCGTCCTTGTCAACAAACTCTTGCATTGCCTGTGCCATTCTGTAACTAGACAGAATTTGCAGCTGCAAGGCCTGTGGTGAAACGATAAAGGAAACGCAAAATGTTTTAAAAATATCTAAAAACAGATAAATATATATAAGTCAAGATATTGTGGAGTAGAGATATTGTCCCTCGCTAAAATGCTAACAACAATAGTAATAGTTACGCTAGTTGAGTTAGTGGTTGCAATGGCATGAGACTAAGGGCTCAAACTTGCCACCTATAGGTGGCCAATGCTACCACAAAAATTGCTAGCTAATGTTAGTGGTAGTAGTAGTGGTACCTAATGTTTGTGGTAGTGGTAGTGGTAGTAGTAATAGTAATAGTAATAGTAGTAGACACACACACACATGCATACATATATTCGTTCATTGTGTAAAAAGCCTAATCAAACAGTTTTTGGTACAGACACTAAAGAAGGAGTACTTCAGGACACATGGCTTGCCTGCTAACATATCTCGCTCTGCTAAAAGGTTCCAGAACCATTTTGATACAAGGAAGCTAAATAGAAACTCACATTTTCTTTTGATTCAAGGTATTCTTTAACTAGGTCGTCCATTTTAATGGCATCTAGCGGTTCTGGCTGATTACGATCGTTCTTTAATTGCGTATCAAACTTCCTATCTGAAAAACAACAGATTTACATAAATATAACACCTTGATTTGACTAGTTCAAAGAAGTCAAACATCTTGACCTTACTGAAAGTTAAGGACGCTATAAGACCTTGATCTGACTGGGAGTCAAGGACCTCATAACACCTTGATCTGACTGTCAGGGTCATGGACGCCATAACACCTTGATCTGAGAGAGAATCAAGAACGTCCAAACATCTTGATCTGACTGAGGTTCATGACCGTCCAAACATCTTGATCTGAAAGAGGGTCAAGGGCGTCCAAACATCTTGATCTGAAAGAGGGTCAAGGGCGTCCAAACACCTTGATCTGACTGTCAGGGTCATGAATGCCATAACACCTTGATCTGAGAGAGAATCAAGAACGTACAAGGTTCCAATGTCGCCTTTTGGCAAAAAGTAAGAAACGCTTTCCTTATATAAAGTAATGGCTAATAAACTAGAAAAAAGAAATTAAAAAACTAAAGAACTTTCTTAACTTCTTGTTTCTTAAACTGATTAACACACTTTACCTGCTTTGAAGGCTAAATGTACTGCCTTGCGTCTGTGAAACAGAAGAATGTCCTTTGGATTGGCAACTCTGTCCACAAACTGTTGTCCAAAACGTTGTATATTAAATGACGAGAATCCGCCACTATAGTCAATCTATAGAGTGCCAAAAATAAACTTATCAGTTTTTTTAATTCAATCAAGTACATGCACACAAGTTTAATGCTAGAACACCAAGATGTCTCCTTAGATGTCTCATTAGCTCTCTATTTACACAAATTTCTCTCTAGAGGAAACATTGGATTAGAGGTATACATTAAAAACGTTCTTGGACTTTGACCAAAGCCATTATTCGATTACCTCTCCTTAAAGTCACGGAACCATTTTCTAGTTTAATAATCATTTGTTCAAGCAAACAGATGAACCTTGAATGGGAAAATAACCCACTGCCATCAGTTTTAGCCAACATTTTCATGGCAAAGCTTGAGAGTGACGTTGTAACAGCGCTTTCTATAAAAGGCTGGGACAAGAATGAGCCCCTATAAACAAGAAAGAAAGCCTGTTTGGTTTATACCAAAACACTTATCACCTTCAGTGTCAGTAATACTGACACTGAATGGGGATAATTCAACTGGTGAAAGATAATTATTTGAATATCCACCATTATCATCTCGACTTCAGGGGATAACGGTTCACTATGAACTCACAATTTACAAATTTGAGGTGCAAGCGAGAACATATTGACAAAGTCTAGTGCATGTAAGTATGCAGGTGTATGGGACTCAGAATCCCAAGGGACAATTATAACAAATACCATTGAACACTCCTTCTTCGCCCAGTCTCTGATCAGCACCAAGGAGGAAAGTGGAACGACCCACCCTCCCAAGTCCTTCTTTGCTGAAAAATCATGTTTGGATCAGGAATCAATACCATTTCAACATCTTCAAGGGTACTTGATCAATAATTTCCCATATCTCATTAACAACAAGTATGAGAAATAAATGCTGTGAATTAAGATACTAGGGAGTTAACGCATGTACCGTGCTGGTCACCTGCACACTGTCATCTTCAAAATTATGACGTGAAAAGCTTAATTTTGGAGTTCTTGCGACTACAGGAACAACAAACAGAAAATCTTCTCAATCTTCTTTTATCTTTATGCAGGGAGCTTTAATCTCTTTCTGTTCTTAAAGCGTCAATATGATAAAAGAGAGGGCAAACAAACAAGACTCGGTCAAAAAGGAATTAAGCAAGAATTGTGTTTTTTGTAAGCTGTTGTTGACAGTGTTACAGTCATTGTTACTTAAAGTCCCTATTATTTCAACTCTACCTTGAGTCTGATTAGAGGCTTTGTTGGTTGTAGTCTGTTACCGGTGTGTTCCTCTTCAGCTTTCCTTAGTAACAGCTCCACCTGTGTTAAAGAAATACAAACTCTACTGACTATTTATTTATACTTTACATGTACTGAGTCTGGGAGAGTTTTCCCTTTTATTCAATAATTTATCTAGTTTAATCAAGTCCTTTTTCTCATAACATTTAATAACCTACTTTGCATCTGTTAGGTAAGGAGAAAGAACTAGGACCCACTACACATATGAACAAATAATATTACAACAAAGAAATTTTTCCATTTATCACAAAAAAACATCTATAAAAATATTTCTAGTAGTGACAAAAACACTTACCTGTTCTGTAATGTAGCACATTACTTGTTCATCATTTTGAGGGTCCAGATTGGCTTCACTAAGTTCAATGCTTTTGATATAAAATTGACGAACAGTCTTCAACTGGATTTTTTCCTTCATTCGAAAATGTTTTCCATTTACTTCAAACACGGCCACGTGTCTAAAGGAAAATTTGAAAATGAAACATGAGGTAGAACACTAAAAACCATTTAAAAGATTCAAATTCATTTGGTGTCACTAGCTCACTATATTGCTGACTATACTTACAAAAAATCTTTTTTACAGTTGTTGTTCAAAAGGGTATCAAATTGTTTGCATCAGAATTTTTATTACTACAGCCTTAATTTGAATTTCCTGTTAATTTGTCCAAGTAAAATCTAAGTTGGACAAGTGATTTCCCAATGGCCCAACTTGCAAGTAAGTTAAAAAAGTTAATTTCCTGTCCTGGTTACAAACATTAGCATAATTGTAAAAGTCAAAACTTGAGTTGTCTAAAGAAATATTGTAAAAAAGCTGTCTCACAAATTTTGTCCAAATTCGGACGACCAACAAGTTTACAAAGAGAAGGCATAGCCCTTTACATAAATGGCAACAATTCTTTTGCCTATATAATCTATATTCAAATATGTCTGGTTAGCCTCACTTTGAGTAACATTATTTTTTTTATTTTTTTCAACTCAAGAACAAGGCTAGCCAGGAAAATTCAAATGTAGACAAAAGAATATTAATATTACTGCCATTTATGGGAAAGGTCTATGCATGGGTATACTGTAGAAATCAGAAAGTAATGGCCCTCGTTATTTTCTAATTTTGCTGCGGTCAAAAGGAGCCACTACTTTCAGGTAGCTGTTATCTATGGACAGGTAAAAAATGTCTGTAACTCAAAATAGTCTACGTATTATGAAATTTAAAAGTCAATTCCATTGATAATCATATTCCAACAATGTAACATAATCCGATGAACAAACAGTAAACAAAACAGACAACTGTAGAGTTCCGAAAGTAATGGCCCCCATTATTTTTGAAGTTTGCTGGCAAAAGGGGCCACTACTTTTGAGTAGCCGCTACTTTCAGGGGGTCCGTTACCTTTGAGATTTATAGGAGGGCAAAAAGCAACTGTTACTTTTTGGGGCTGTTACTTTCAGAATTCTATGGTATGTATAAAACTGGAGAAGATCCTAAAAATCAAAGTCACTGCAGAGTTCTTAAATTTGTTCATGCAGCTATATATACCCTATACATAAGTGGCAGCAATTTAAATAATCTTTTGTCTGCATTCAAATTAGCACAACTAGCCTTGTTTTGCAGTAAATTTTCAAAAAATAAGTTACCCAAAATAAGGCTAGTTGTGCTAGACAAAAGAAAATTGAAATATCTGCCATTTGTGTTATAGGGTCTATAGGTGATCCATACTTTTGCTTTGACTCCCCTTCACACAATGATGTGGCTACTGTGGACCCAGGTTGGGTGATGTAAAACTGCTTCTCCCCTTCAAAATTTATTGGATCCTTTGGGTCAATGATACACTCATGTTCATGGCCCCAGACAACAAGGTCCAGAAAATCATCAAGAAAGTTGGCTGGGATGTAGTTGGTGCTGCCATGTTTACTCCTAAGACACCAGAGGAGACCAACTCAAACAAAACTGCTAATGATAAATTAAAGTGCATAATGGGTCATAACAACTCAATCAGTTTATTTAGACAATGACATCTACCAACATATAAGTTCTGGCTACAACAAGCACATTTATATCAAAGGACAAACCACCAGAGTATGAACAGTGGTCAACAAAGGGAATGCATATCTAACCAAGGTTGGAAAAACATTTATTCACAGACAACTGGCCAGTGGTCCAGAAGACCTTGGGACACAAAATTTGTGCCATCCATAAAGCAAGGGCAAAGACAAATTACATCATCACAAGGCTTTGTGTGTTGCAACACATGCACTTTAAATGCCTGATTTCCTGAACTTTAATAACTACTAGTTAATATAACATGTTTTATAGAGTGTACACTTAAAAGCTCAATTTGATCATTTATGAGTGAAGAGTACAGATTGAAGAACATGGACCTCCATAATCAATAACACTGTGGGAATAGGGATATGAAAACCACTGCATCTCCCTAGATGGTGGTTAGATGATGGTGGTAGTGATGATGATGGTGGTGATGATGGCAGTGATGATAATGGTAGTAGTGATGATGATGGTATTGATGATGATAATGGTAATGACGATGATGGTAGTGGTGATGATGGTAGTAGTGATGATGATGATAGTGGTGATGATGATGGTAGTGGTGATGATGATGGTAGTGGTGATGATGATGGTAGTGATGATGATGGTAGTGATGATGATGGTAGTGATGATGATGATGGTAGTGATGATAATTGTAGTGATGATGATGATGGTAGTGGTGATGATGATGGTAGTGGTGATGATGATGGTAGTGGTGATGATGATGATGGTAGT
>JAOBRD020799042.1:0-13543 GCA_027575215.2 Hydrozoanthus sils
TGAGATATTATACAGTGAGTAGGGAACCAATCAAATTGCTTAAAATTCAATATCCAGTTGTTTTTTTATAATAATTGCAAATATCGTTGACTGTTATCATCATTGGCACGGTAATCATCCCCAGGGGCGATCACAAATCGACTGCATGTAAACTGTATCGGAAAAAGTCGGGTAAAAAGACTTGCTCTACGGCACAGCATACTTGTCTGACTATATTTCAAACACACGATGAAATATACGTGTAATTATGTGTAAAACGCATTGACCACTTGATTACGTGTAAAACGCATTGACCACTTGATCACATAGGGCGCATACAAAAGGTTCAAAGCCAAACGGGATCCACAAAAAAAATGATTCGTGAGATATTTTTTAACGATTTTAGTTTTGGGCACCATCGACTGACCAGTGTATCACGTGACACCTACTTACTTGATATCGTATCCACGCCGACCTCCTCCATAGAGTTCAGGATCGTCTCCCGAGGCGTCATGAGAAATATACGTCGCTCCATTGCTCTTGCGGTGTAAGCCGTTCGAAGTTACGCCTCTCCTCCAGTTATCAACCTGTTGCTCCACATCATCCGGGTTCTTACAAAAGTCACAGGCCTTGTTACACTAAGAAAAGTGTTCAATTGATTATGACGACAACATGGACCTTGTTTGCGTTTTTACATTAGGGGACGGACAAGCCGTCCAAACGAACAAGAGTCTCACTTTGAAAACGAGACCAAAATCGATTCTGGACGAACAAGTCGTCTGAATTTGTCGTTTGTTTGTTCATCTGTTCAGAAGATTTTTCGTGGACGACTTGTTCGTCTCGACGAACAAATCGACCAAAGGTCGTCTTAAATTCACATTCGTCGAACAAACAGTCCAGCAAGTTGTCCTTGTATCAAGAAAGGAGAATGGCGCTAGTATACAGCCACGTTTATCTATTTGTACGACAGCTGTACGTGTCAATGTTGAGCTCGATATTTCCGTCTTATTTCTCTTTTTACGTACTTCATAAAAATATAAAAGTAATAATAGCTACGGTAGGTTTAGATAAAACAATTGTGTGTGTTGGATTTAAAATGTTTTGGATGAATGTCATAGTTATACGTGAGATGTGAATTTATGACGGCCAACAAAAGACAATTTGTTCGTCTCCCTTTCACACTAAGACGAACAAATTGTCAGACAACTTACAAGTCCGTTCAGACGACTTGTCCTTCCTCTAATATGAAAACGGCTACTTAAAAATTGCGGCGGTTTTAATATTCTTTTGTCACCATTAAATTAGCCCTACTAGCCTTGTTTTGGTTAACAAAATCTTACGTCTAAGTCAAGAATGTCGCTAGTAGGGATACATTGAACGGAGAGAAAAGAATATCAAAAAAATCGCCGCTATTTTTTATGATCAAACAGAGCTGTGACGGATGACTTTGTTTAAAAAGAGACGGAAGTGCTTAGACTAAAGTTTCTAAATAACCCAAAAAACATTCTTAAAGGTATTATTTCCTAACAGACTCAGACATTAAACTGGATCTGCTCCGGCTTTCTTTAAAAGAATTCGTTTCCCTAAACCGGCCGGTACACACGAGAACGTGAATGTTGCCTCCAAAACCAAAGCATTATGAAACAAATGGTTAGTGTCTGAATGTGAAGCTCACAGGACATTTTTTGTGTTTGCCTCGTTTAGGTTTCCAATGGTATTATTAAATCCTTTGCTTCCTCTCTTTAACAAGGATGATTATATAACTAATAGAGGAAATTCCAAAACTAGCCATGAGATAATACCGCCAAACCTAAAATGATTTACACAAACATACAAAAATTATAAAAGATGTTACACAGCAGCCGGAAACAAAACTTAAAGTTACGACATAAACAGAGCCATTGCTTAAAAAAACTAGACAATAACGCCTTTCCCCAGGCCTTCAGTTTAACGCCTTTCCCCAGGCCTTCAGTTTAACGCCTTTCCCCAGGCCTTTAGTTTAACGCCTTTCCCAAGGCCTTCAGTTTAACGCCTTTCCCCAGGCCTTCAGTTTAACGCCTTATCCCGCGCCTACAGCTTAATATCCTTATCCCGGGCCTGCAATTTAATCTCTTTATCCCGGGCCTACAGTTCAACCTCCTTATCCGAGAAGTTAATGAAGGTCTGTGAACCATTTGAACCCAGGCCTTCCGCACGCCAAAAAGGCGGCAGTTAATGGTGCAGGAAAAAGACCCTTTATGTCCAGTCTTACCTGTGGTTTTTCATCCCCAAAATATTTCGCTATTGCACCATGGCGACAGCTGAAAGAAAATGTCGATCGTCAAATCTCTAAGACCCTAACTAAACTCTTTAACAACTAAAATAATGAGTTAGCAAATATCCACATAGTTTCTTGTAAAACTAGGAAAAAAGTTAAAATTCGTCTTAGTGGATTTTTTTTCGTGATCAAATGTTAGGGTGGGGGGGGGAGGTCTGGGGCATCCTCGCCTGGAAATTTTTGAAATTAGGTTGTATGAGACTGAAATGTAAAACTGACAGGCAAAAACAACCTTAAAAACGTAGATATTGTTCACACTTTTGATCTTCAAAATCGATGCAGAAGATGATGTAATTGTTACTTTTTCAAATAATTGGTCAACAACGTGGGCCTTAAGTACACTCCCAGTGTAAGTAATGTTAGCGTTAAAATTATCGCTGTCCGAGAATGTTAACTTTGACCACGTAAGACTTTTATCCACAGTTTTGCCCGACAGTGCAAATCTCACCTGGGCTTCTCGCAATAATTCACAACAGATTCAAAGCTTTCTTGTACGGCTTGCTTCTTCCTTCTACCCGTCTTCCCTTTCTTGTTCCTCAAATCTTTGTTCAGTAGGTAGCACACTTGATCTCTTTCACACCTAACACAGAGGAACAGTTAATGGAGTCAGTGAAAATGGCTTCACAAGGCAGCGTGAGTGGACAATGGTCTGGCAGTGTAGTGGTGAGGGGGGGGGGGGGGTGAACCTTTCCTCTTTAGCTTTTTTTAACATAATTACACCAAGTCGGTGGCGCAACGACCGAGCGGTTAGCGTGCTTGACTCGTTATCCTAGGATCGCGAGTTCGAGTCTTGTTTGTAGTTGTAACACCAGTCCCTACTCAAGCAGAAAAAGCGAGTTCAAGATAAAGGTTCGAGAAAACTTTTGTTGGTCGTTCTCGTAGTCGTTATAACTCCAAATTGAACTTTTCAAGTTGTAATCATTAGCAAGATTAAGATAAAACAATAGTGAATACAATAGCTGCACATTGGAATCCACCGTGCTGGCCACTTGCACGCCGTCGTCTTCAAAATTACAACGTGAAAAGCTTAACTTTGGAGTTCTTATGACTACAGGAACGAAAAACAGAAAATTTTCTCAATCTAATCCTTTTTCTGTTCACAAAGCGTCATTAGGACAAAAAAGAGGGCAAACCAGCCAGACATGGTCGGAAAGAGCAAACCAGAAAGGTGTTTGTGTAAGAAGTCATCATCAGTGTTGCCTTTCTCGTATCTTAAGCTCGCTATTTCTAAGAGAAGACGACGGCGTGCAGGTCGCCAGCGCAATGCGTTCCAACGTTCAGGCATTCTATTCACTATTGCTTTTCACTGTTGCCGTTGGCATAGCCGTCTTTGTTATTTTAAGTCTCTAATGTCTGCGTACGTCAACTCGTTACCAGGGCCCTTTAGCCACGAGAACAACAACACCAACTTCGACGGCTTGGCAGAGTTGCACTGTTTGTTCGTTCTATTCAATTTCGTACTAGTTGCTCATTTGCTATTAGCTAAGCGTTACACTCGGTGGATGGAGACGAAGTTCCTTCTTATGAGTAAAGGAAGTTCAGCAAGATGTTTTTGAAAGGCACTGCCGTAGTCTGCAGCTGTCTCTAAAAGTGAGCTCTCACGTAATAATTTCGACTAGAGCGGCCTTCATGTGGCCCACACCGTGCATTCCAAAATACACAAAGACGTTTAGCAGACTGCTGTTCAGTCTATTGTTTAATAACAATTTAAATTTCTTTAATTCTTTCAAGCTGTTACATGAGACAATTTCTCGTGCAACTGGTCTCGCAGTGGCATTACGAGACGAGTTGCACAAGTCATTGTAGCATGTAACATCCTATGCAATGACCAAAAGGCGTTGCCAGACAAGTAAGTTGCAGACATCATTGCTGAGACAAAAAACCGATTCCTATTGTTGCAGGAGTCATTGCGCCGTGGAACAACTCGCACACGCTTCCAAACCTGTACAAAACGTTAACATAGTAAGCTATAACCTTACTGGTGAACATCAAGTTGATTGGTTAGAAAAATTGTTCTAAACCAACTTACTTGGAATAATAGAGTCTGCAGAAAGATGGCTTTCCGTCCCTTCCGGCGCGACCAGACTCCTGATAGTACGCTTCCATAGATTGTGGCAGCGTCCAGTGGGCGACAAACCTGATTAAAAGAACATGACATTCAGTTTTCTGTAGGTACTAACAAAATTATGATGTGGCGATCGAAAAATCTAAAGCAGAAATTTTCAGGAAGTATCAGGAATGAACATGTAGTGAATATAGTCGGTGCTGACCATTACGTTTTCTTGGAAACTAAGTAGAAGCTGAACTTTAAGGAGGTTTTCTTGATGCGTACAGTAGTTTACTTCTCCATCTTTGATAAAATCGACGACTGATCGATCCGCAAATCGAGCAGTAGGTACTGCCAAATTAAAGTTTTGGGTTCAGTTTAAACCCAATAGTATTGATAAGGCACACAAGGCTCCTTAGAGGGCGTGCCTTTCCTGGTATAAGTGGACGTAGCGAGTTCAACGGAACTGATTACTAGTCTGTAAACGGCGCAGCACAATGTCATTTTTCCTAGCAACTGTCTTTTTATTCAGCGGTCCTTATCATCATCATAACGAAAACTGCAGTCAAAATGCAGAAAATTTTGATGTTTCAACTCAAGCTTTTCCAAATTCTCAGCCAAAAATAATTAACAACCAGTCAGCGATTTCATTTCTTGTTGTCATACTGCCTACTTTGTAACTGCCCTATCAAAGTGCAGATACCAGAAACAGTGCACCCCAGCGTATAATTTAGCTGGCTAGAACACTGGTAAAATTGTTTAAAAACTTCAGAGTATGTACGAAGTAGCACTCTCCCCATATACATACTCGCCCATGAGCAGCAGAACTGGGGGAGGGGGACCCAAATAATTTGGTTGGGGGGGGGGAGGTTAATTCCTGGCTAACAACAGCAACTTTTAAAAAGGAATCTCAGCTTTTAAAACAAATTGTTACAATTTTTGCACTGTTCCCCCTTCCCCAATGATTTTTTGCTTCTGCCACCCATGCAACAAGTTTTGAATTACTTTGCTCACCTGACAGAAGCCTTGTCGACACCCATTCCAAAGCTGATTGTGGCAACAATGACTGATAGCTCTCCCTCCATCCATTTCTTCTGTGTATCTGCTCTCTTCTCCGAGTTGAGGCCTGGAGTAAATAAATGAGAGAATAACCCAATTAGTACTAGAAGTAATCACTGATTAGTGAAATGCATTCGCATGAATTGCATGTTTCACTCCAGTGGGCCTCTCTGTACAGCTCCCACTACAAACCTTATAAACTACAAATTCTATATATACTCTCAAACACCCAAAATGGTTCTTTGACATGCATCTTATAGCTAACAGTGTGTGCCTCAATCCTCAATCTTTTCTACATTAATTATTCTTTTCTCAGTCATTTCACAAACAGAATTTCATGACTTTTTTTTTCAAATATGTTTTCATATATTTGCCTTTCTTGAAATTGAGAAGTATCCTTACCAGAATTTGGCTTTCACAAGTCTTTGTTTACACACATGCCACCACGGCTGCATGACATTGAGGCATTTTTGCTTAGTCATTTTTTTATAAGAAATATTTTTTTTGTAGATCTGAAAGAGTGTCTTTTATCAAAATGCTAAGATAAGCGCTGACCTAATGGGCCAATAGGCTCGAGAAAGTATTTAGCTTTTTGTAGCTTTTTTCTTAAAACTAAGTAAATTTTGTGCTGGAAGGAGATGGAGGAGCCTGAACAGTTCTTCCACAGACCTGCATGATAAGGTGCTGCACTAATCCCTTTACGCGAAAGCCTGGATGCGACTTCTTGACACGCATCACGAGTGCGACAATACACAATGCCACAACCCTGAAATGCAATGATAAACTTGCGTGAATGTGTAACATGCAAAATCATCATTCACTACCTTCATTAGTTGGTCACTGGAAACTGATTCAGTAGGGAAAGGTACATATCTCCCTGGAAAAGAACTCTAAGAGGAGATCAGGATTCCATAGTGAGGGAGAGGGAGGGGGTGTTTACTGGACAAGTTGTTCTTTTCAGGGGTGTCACTGGTCTAAAAGAGCTTGTTGAAAAATAAACCAATAGTACATACCCTAACACACCAAGTGTTGTTCAGCAAAATTCTCTTAAAATCTTCTTTAATACGTTTGAAACAAATGTACCTCATAAAACTCTCCTTTTACTTTATATGTAAAACAATCTGAAAAACTCACCACTTCTTCTTCTGTGTTCTCCTCTAGACTTTTGATAATAAAATCCTTGAGAGCAGTGTATGGATCATCTAATAGTTCTTTGAACCTGCTCAAGAACATTTCTCTCAGTAACTCAAAACCAAAACAAACTTTTTTTTTAACATCTCAAAATTTCAAAAGTCAGCACAAAAACCACATGAAAAGCTATCAAATCAAATCTTGATTATATCAATGTGACCTTTGGAACAATAATCTAATTGTGACTACCAAAATAATAATAATTATTATTAATATTATTATTATTAACATTGATATTATCCAAAGTGAGTCCAGTCTCTTCATGAACTTCTTTCTGATCCATGTACCAAAAAATAATGTACTGACAGAGGTAATGGTTTTAAAGCACTAGGAGGGCTAGCAGTCACATGCTATCTCCTCAAAACACTTTTTCAGTAACCCTTCACTTTTCAAAGGCTAATTTCTCTTTACACAGCTCATAGAAAATAAGACATTTGGAAGAGGGAAGACAGGAATTCATATTGATCAAAAATAAATCAAACATTGACTGCATAACACCCTTGGACATTTTAAAGGCTGAATGGGTTACTGTCACCCCTGCTAGAACCTGGTTTTAAAACAATTTACTTACATCACATCATAGAGAAGATTTGGCCGGTGGCATTTATTTCTGAACACACTGACAGGTTTGTGCAAACAGAGCTGATCCACGACATCCTTTTGAACATGGGGAGTTGCTGTTGCCGTAGCAACCACCCATGGTACTTTGTCAAACTGTTGCCGCAGCTGCCCGAGTTTCAGATAATCAGGTCTAAAATCATGACCCCACTCTGATACACAATGGGCTTCGTCAACAACAAAATATGATACTAGTTCACGCTTTTTCAGAGATTCCAAGGCTTTTGCAAACCCTGGTGATTTTGCAGCAAGTTCTGGGGTAATGTACAAGAGTTTAACATTTGGCTTCAGTCGTCTCAGATCCTCTAGTATCCTCTTTCTTTCTGTTGATGAGAGTCGCGAGTTTAAAGTTTCAACAGGTACCTGAAGCTTTTTAAGGTGGCTTACTTGGTCGTGTATCAAGGCAATGAGAGGAGAGAAAACAATAGTAATTCCACTGGCGAGACTTGCAGGAAGTTGGTAACACAAGGATTTCCCAGCTCCAGTTGGCATAGAAATGAACACATCTTGTTTCCCTGTATTGATACCAATAATACATTTCTATTATAAATAAACTAAATGTTAAAGCAACAAACAAAGAATAATCAATAATAATAAATGTGTTTATTTAAAAGGTTCAATGGCAAATTAGGTTAATTTAAAAGGTTCAACAGCAAAACAGCCAAAAAGGTGACCTGAATGTCTTGAATGGAGTTTAATTTTTTTTCTTAATATAAAAAATATGATTTTTTTAAAACATGCACTCGCTAGAAATGACTTGAATCAAGCTTTTAGGATACATGTTCAACCAAATCTAGCAATGACCCTTTATTTAACCCTTTATTAATTAAGTCCCACAGCCAGTTATTAACTTCTAACTTCTCTTTACATATAACATACAAACTAAGACATTTGGTATTGAGAAGATGAAAACTGATCAAACACAGCATACTAACTGAGGATGAAAAGTAACATTTTCCCAAACTTGTTTAATGAATAGAATGGACTCCAGTTGGTAGAACTTACCAATAAAATACTCTGGGACCGAAAGGTTTCAAATAAGTTTACATATTAAATGAACATTCTTTATGTAACCAAGCGTACATATGCTTTTTTCCTTATAAGAACTGCATGGTTAGTAAATCTGGCTGAGGCTCAACAGTTCTGAATTTGTACCACAAATTGTTTCTACGGGTGATTTAAATTGAAGAAAAACTATGGTATTGCAACATGCATGTTTTGGAAAATGAATTTGATCAATCTATCCTATGGGACTTATCATGGATTCACTGAGTCCTAATTTTCCCAAGTTTCTAGATTTCTGTGAATCATTTTTAACTCATAATTTCTGTGTTGTTAAGTTAAAGATTAAAGCTCAGTAAAGTATTTTAAAAAATCAACTATTAGGTCTGAGCCTCAGCTTGTTCTTAGATTGTTCTTAAATTTTTGCCAACCTGATCCTTGTTGTTCTTATAAAAAAAAGAGTGTACATACTCATCAGATTCAGATGAAATCAATTTAAAATGCATTAATTTCATTAACAATTACAGGCAGCACTATGATCTTGGAACACAAGTTCACAACACACTTTTTGTCATGAACAGAAATTTTATGATGGAAGAATGAGGTAATATAAATAACCAAACTAGTCTTGCAGGAGAAACAGTTTTAAGAAATTAAACTAAGAACTCAGATCCTTTCAGATTGTTTTACTTGTATTCGTGCATGCTTACACAAAAACAATTTAGTTTATATCAATTAATAGATTTGGACATTTTTATAGATGATGAAATGTTTTCTTTATTCATTATCTGTTCCCTAAGACACAGTGGGGCACCTTATGGGAGGAGTCTGTTAAAAGGAAACTCCCATCAAGAAATCATACCCTTGTTTATCACTTCTAAGCTGTTTTTTGGTACAAAAGAGATATCTCACACCTATTAAATTAAAATTTAAAACTTAGTTTAAAAAACTAATGAATTACTCATACAACACAGTTTTGGTAAACTCTTTTACAGTTTCTACTAATAACTAATAGAGCTTATACATCCATATTATTTATATATTATTTTCTATATCACAAATACAAAAGATGCAACAATATCATAGATTTTGACACTTATATTTAACATTTATAAAAACCAATGGAAAATGCTTAGTCATTGTCCCAAATGTGTTCTTCAAGTTGTACATATGTTTTTTTAATCCTGCTGGAATAACTTTGATGAGAAAGCTGTTTTTCGTAACTAATAAATGTTAAGCTAATATTTTAATTGCATGCCAAGATTCTTGACACCAGTCATTCAATACACTTAACATTATATGTAGCTTAGTAGGTGATAAAACAGTATTTTTTGGGAAGTAAAAATGTTTACTGGGAGATAAAATTTATTGATATAACTTTATACAAATATTATTTTGCATCCAACCCTAAACTTACAAAAAAAAAGACTTGCATAAATTTATAATCATCAAAGGGAAATGCTATTTTATAATATTGACCTTTATCAGAAAGGATTATGAATTCTAAGTATTGGCACATGAAACTCTGAGCTTTAACCAAATAAAGAGATATCTTTGCACCTTGAAAACACTAAAAATGACCTTACTTCTTGATAATGTGTAACTTAAACTGACATTTCCTGCCTGCCATCCATGACATCTAGATCGGAAGGGGTTCAACGCCATATTTGTCTTTTGAAGAATGTTATGATTTATCCCACACACAGTTGTTTATTTCATTGCTTCAAAACCGTGCTGGTTTTTTTAGATTTATGTAGTGAATTTGATAAGGTGTGCTACATTAACTGACAACCGTTCCCAAAAAACAAAATTATAAGCTGACTAATTTCAATTCAAATATAAATTTATCAACCTCTTCTACCGACCAAGTGCTTTTATTTTCAACACTGTATAGCGACTGTTAATACGGGGATCTTTCGCAAAAAGTTTTAGTTCTGAAAATTTCTTGGCCAAAATCAATAAATCACTCAGCTGTTTTTTCAAGATAAGCTGATAGCATACCTACGATGAAAATTACAATCATGATACAACAAAAAAATGAAATTCGTGACTGGGTGACAAAAACCTCAGCAACAACGACATGGAATATGCCTTTATTGGAAAACTTTGAGCCTCGTCTATTTTTTTAATTCTAGAAGTTCTCCACTTGGTTAGTTATTGCTCCCGGCCCTCGCTGGCCTTTGAACTCCGAATTAACATCAGCTTCCCCTTTAAGTCCCACATGCAATCCAAACTGCAGGTTTAAACCTCTTTTGTGTTTACAACATAAATTCTAGCAGTATTAACATTAACGTTGCTCATACAAAGCTCCCTGCTTGACTTTTCCAATGCAAATGTAAAAACGTGCGAAAACAAAATTCTGCATGACATTCACGTGTTGAAGAGGGCCTGCAACCCTGAAGCAATTATTCATTTACTGATTTAGGCTCTGAGATCAATCTCTAACAGATTGCAACACAAGTGTGACTGTAATCCCACCTCCAAAAGTCCATATAACAGTAAAGTAAAAAAAATTAACCTAGCACTCTTGATTTTTACAAACTAACAAAATTTTTGCTGAGACTTTGGACTTACAGGAAATTTGCTGTCTTACGTGTTAAGTGCTAGTGCAAAAAAGACCAACGACATCATTCTTAGAATTTCCCCGTGCAACTGATTAACTCGCGTACCTTCAAACACAGTTTTCGTTGCTTCATACTGCAGTTCAGATTTGAAGCTTTCAAATTTAAACTTATTTACAAGACCTTCCCTGAGCTTTTCCTCCGCCATAAAAGAGCTAGGTTTTCATTCAGCTTCCCACTCAGGTCAAGTTGTAGTCATTTCTATGCAAAGCTTTGCAATGCCTGTTGTCGAGTGTAGTCAAAAGAAATCCTTGTTTCCTTCCACTTGAACGCAACTGATCACAATGATAGCGGGCGCTTTTCCGGTCGGCGGAAATAAAAAACAAGCAGGTTGGATTAGGCTTTTTCTCGTGGGTAACTTTTTCCAAAAAAAGGATTCGGCAACTCAAAACATAGACTCTTACCAGAAATGAGTCGAGTTAGGTAAAACAGTCTACTAAGCACGTTAAAACCCAGACGTACGGCCAATGCATTTAACTTTTTGTATTTCAACGGCTTCGTTTGAGTGACAGTCTCCAAACGGAACACGCAATATGACGTTGGCGAACATGATTCGATGAAAGATACATGCTATATTGGGCAGCATTACCTCAGTTTGTCAACAAATTTCGTCGTAGTTCATTTGAATGCAGGTGGTTTTCGAATCTGTTCAAAACGTTTTGAGGCAGCATTCGACCGACATCACTTTGAGGAATTAACATTGCCCATTGGAAAAGTTACACGAGACGGTCACAACAAAAAGTTCACGACCGGAAGCTAAACTTAACAAGGTGCGCCGCCATCATGATCGATCCTTCTGCTTTTCAAATTGTTAAACAAGAGGTACTGCGCCATCCATTTAAGGACGACAAAGTGAAGGCAATCGCTTATGCTCAAGGATGCTTCTCATCCGAACAAGTCGCCGAACTTTTGCTTGCTTTCAACTTCGACGACGGTAAACTAAAGGGACTCCAAGCATGTGTCGGAAAGATGCTACCCGCAATGTGTGTGGCAATACTACCGATTCTCAGGCAGTTTTCCTTTCCCAAGAATCAAATATCAGCGCTGGAGCTCCTTGCTGGGCATATTTCAGATCCTTTAAACTATGTTGTGTTCAACGAGGTGTTTTCATTCATCTCCGATCGCAATAAAGTGAAAGAAATAATGAGTAGACGAGCGGCCATTGGAGGCCCGCCCCAGGGCCCCGGAGCGTACGCACAACCTTCACCGGGCAATCCATACCCGTATGGAGCACCAAACTACACAGTGAACCCTAATGATCCCATGTACCGTCTTGTGGATAAGACAGCACAGTTTGTTGCAGGTGAGGTTGGTGCTATGTTTGGGACAAGGCGGAACTATAGTGGGGCTGTTCTCGGTCGACCTGTTGCCACAACTGTTGTGGCTCCCCCAGGGGCACAGGTTGTCATTCAACCTAGACCAGCTCAAACCATGATAACTACACCAGGTGCTGCAGGAGTACCCATCTACCCTACTGGAACTCAGCCTCCACTCCCAGTTCCGGGTTATCAATACCCTCCTGGATATTATGGCATAGCACATCCACCACCACCACCCTACAAGTGATGGGTGTGTCTGCAAGGGGTCTCAATACTATCTTGTATTGAAGAACATTTTTACAAACTTTTTGTGGTGATTAGTTACTTGTTTAACAAAATGATTTATCAGCAAAAAACTTATTTGTCTCAGGCCCTCCAGATTTATTAAGGCAATGTAGAAGATGTTGTTACAGATACCATACTACTAGCCTGTGTACTACTATGGTAATGTTGCTATGCATTTTTGAAGCGTAATTATGTAGATAATATTAAGAATCACATTCCAGATCTTGATACATTAGATGAAGAATAAAAAAAAGTCATTGAAAGTATATCAAAACACTACAAACTTTTAGACCAGCTCAAGTGGCATGCATGGTGACCACAGACATGGCAAATGGTACATTAAATTGCTCTTCATATGTTTGGGGTTCTTGGCATTTCCTGCAGGGCTTGAAATTTCTGTTTTGTTGAAATTTGTTTAACTTTGTTTCTCGATCTTTTAAGAGTCAGTCTTTGATTTTTGTATCATGATAAATGTCTCGGGTTAAGATTATTCAATGGCTTTCAAAAGTCTTTGGCTTGGATTTTAAAAATACTGTCTCTGTATCTCAGACTGTCAGTCCAAACTGTTCCAATACTCCATTTTTGAGCTAGGATAATGCACACCATCACAACTGTACATGCATATGTACATGTGCATCATTATGAAATTTCTGATTTTTACAAGTTTAATTTTTTTTCCTAACTTTACTCACAGCTCAGATAGGTTATAATACTACAACAATTTTAGCAATTTAGTTAATTAGGTCTATTAGTTCAATTTATTATAATTTGTATATGGACCATTGGAAGAGTTATGAGACAAATTTGATCAAGCATCTTACAGAAAACAAAATGTTGTTCAGTTACCACTCCTTAATGAAAAAAAAGGAATTTAAAAGTTCTCTTGTCTGTGGTCAGGTTTGTTCATTAGGCTGTTTACCACAGACAGGAAGAGCTTGACTGCATGAATTGTCATACCCTAAACAAACAGAGAAAGAAGGGAAGGGTTTGGGATGTTTTGTTTTCTTAACTTGATCTATATATCTTGCCAAAAAAATGTATCATTTGTCAAGTTTGAGGTCCAGTACAGTATATAAATATCTATATATACACACACACACACATA
>JAOBRD020799149.1:0-13543 GCA_027575215.2 Hydrozoanthus sils
TGGCCTTGCCACTTCCAACTCTCCCCCCCCCCCTCCCTCCGGCCCCTCCCCTAGCTACAGCACTGTCAAGGAAGCATGAAACTTTACGATTTCTAGAGTAACTTTACAACTATATACAACAATACACAAAGTTTAAGTTCTCAGCGTTACCTTTGTTTGGTGGTTCTAAAAAAAATTGATTCAGCTTTCCAATTTTCCTAGGGCAGAAAAAAATACAAGGATATAAAAACGTTTGATAGTAATATCCTATTTTTTTCATCTTTATATTTGACAAATTATAATGGTTTTTTGAAGGCAAATGTTTACCTATTTTCTTTTTTTTTCTTCGTTTAAAGCCGTCAATCCAACAAGACCTTCAGGTAAGTTATCGCTTTAAACAAACTGCAACAAGTTACCTAATAACAATCAGCGATAAAATCAATTGTTTTCTTCAGTTTTTGTATTCAAACAGTGTACAACAGCGTCAAGAATATCTCCCAATGTTTGCAGAACTACTTTTAGAAGCCCTTTAATTTAACTTCTCTATTATTATCAGAAATATATTTAAGGCTAGCCATTTAGAATCTTTGATTAAAAGTCGTGCATTTTGTTTTCTTTATCTTTTGCCGAAAGTTCTTATGAAACAACACTAGTTAAACTCGCGCGCTGATTTGTCGAAACTGACGTGTCTTAATATATTTTCTGTAAACACTCGTGGAATGTTCGTTGAGTTGGTTGAATTGGACGGCTCGTTACTTTCAACTTTTTTTTATCAGCTCTCTAAACACCCTTCCCCCCCTCGTGTTAATAAAAAAAGTTTATCGACAAGGGTAATGCGTTTTATTGTTTAAACAAAACACCTTTTTCAAAAGCCTATAAGTGTTGTCTATATCACTTTTTACTTTTATTGTCAATAATGACAGAGGTCATAAACTATGTCAGAAATGATATAAGAGTTATCGCAAGTTGGCCTTTGAAGAGCTTGAAATTGACTTTGATTACGGGCTGATAAGATATTGTACTTTATGTTTCCCGTCAAACTGTCCTGTTTACCATTCATACTAAACTCATCCAAATGCTATGGCTTTACCAAAAACTGTAAGGTTTTTTAATGGTGGTTACCTTGCCAACACCCATCTAGTTGGCCGCTCACGTTTCCTCTATTGCTGCTGTATGACCGCTTTTGATTGGTTGATGGTTTTTCTGCTGTTAGTTGCTAAGATTTGTATTTTCTTTTAGGAACCACTCGGGCAGGTGCTATTTTCCCTCTGAACCGCCGTACAAAAGGACGTGACATCAGCTTGTTCAAGAATCCATCTGGTAGAGTGGGCAGAATTAGATACGCAAGAGGACCCGACGGAACTCCGCGCGGCGCTGTGAAGTTCTTAGGAAAACGAAACAGTTACATTGAGTTCCCCAACAGAGGAAGACTAGACGCGAAAGACTCCATCACCCTATTAGCCTGGATCTACCACGAGGGT
This sequence comes from Hydrozoanthus sils, assembly GCA_027575215.2. NCBI lineage: Eukaryota > Metazoa > Cnidaria > Anthozoa > Zoantharia > Hydrozoanthidae > Hydrozoanthus > Hydrozoanthus sils. Next base: position 1,461 of record JAOBRD020799149.1, read on the forward strand.
AAAGCTGGTCCAATCTTTAACTACAAAGTAAAGGGTTGGGGAGTGCATTTCTGGATGACATCGCCAAAGACCCTCTTTGTGAGGTTTATGCCGCGACGTGGAAGGCGTAGGGTGCCTTTCGTTGCAAGCCGCCGCATACGTCCTAAGAGATGGACATTCGTAGGAGCGACTTACAGCAGGAAGACAGGCATCGCAAGACTTTACATCGACAACAGATTTGTTACGTCAAAGAGAGTGGGACGTTTCCAGATATCGACTAATCACCCAGTAAGAATGGGGGCAACCAGGCACGACCGCCGCTACTTTAAAGGTCGTATTTCTTGTATGCAGGTTTACAGTCAAGCACTTAGCCTCAGTCAAATTGCTGCTAGAAAGAAGAGATGCTTCAGAGGTAATTCATGTAAAATGAGCTCTTTTATTTAACAGCTCTCTGGTTCTTGAACATACCCTCATGTTGTTACCTAAAAATATATCGCATGAAGTAGAGGATTGTATCTGAATTGACAAGAGCCATTTTTTGGGAAGAAAATTAACAAATCCAAAGAATAACACCATCGTTCTTTAGACTCTTTCAAGAGAAGCACTGTACGTACAGAATTAGTATCACATCAACTAATATCGATATTGTGAAAGGAGCACTACGGTTGTACACTTTAGATTTCTGAAAATCTTGTCAAAACTTTTTTTGACCCTTAAAACGTTTTTGTTATTTTTTTTCTTGTAGGTAGTTATTATTTTGACATTAACGTTTTTGTTTTTTGTTGAAGCTGTTCCCAAACCTGGGCCACGCCCAGGCCCTCGCCCAGGACCAACACCAGGGCCTCGCCCAGGACCGAAGCCAGGGCCGCGACCACTGCCTGGTGGAAGAGGTAATGAGTAAAATTCGTACAAGCTCAACTTGTTAGTTCAACTTTGACATAGCGAAATAGCAGTTCAATTCCTTTATCTAAGCTTTCACAGATACTAAGATGGCTCAATAAAGCGAGATATTGGAGTTGTTTTGTTTTTTGTTTTATGTTTTATAACAATTTTTGACCCAAGGAGTCACAGGAATAGGACTCGAGGTCACCTTCGAGGCCTGCCACCCGGGACCTACGGTTTAACGTCAATATTCGAGAAGACGCAAGTTCTAACCGTTTGCAGATGTTAGCGAGCAAAGGCAGCACCTTCTCCTAAGTTATTTTAAGACCCTGAGTCTGGCACTGGGAATCGAACCCGGGCCTTCCGCACGACAGACTGGCGCCTTACCAACTGGGCTAACAAGTCGGCGGTGTGTTCAGATCGTGTGAGCAGAAATACTGTCTTTGGTTCCTATTTAAATTGACATTACTTGTTAGGTGCAGTTTATTATGGTTTTCATGAAGATTTAAAAGATTCCATAATGCTATTTCAACCGGGACCATCGTGTCTTCCGTGCTCCTATCTTGAAGATTCTGTGAGAAACCTTACAACTCATCAATGATTACAATCTCTCTAAGAAATTCGTCCTGAAAGAATTTGAAGTGTTCGACAATCAAAAGTTCCCCTTTGAAATCACTTTGACGCATTTTTTGGCTTTGCTTGTACTTTATGCTTCTAACAACCAGACGTCGTTTCTCACGCAAGTTTAGTGGTTCAAAGTGAACTTAACCTTTTCCCTCCAATGTATATTGAATCTAAATAACGATAGAGACGAAGTTAAAAAACCGGCCGAAAATAATATAAAAAACAAGTTAGTCTTGTACTACTTTATCTTATAGCCAACATTTGCGAGTTGCCTGAAATAATATTATCATATTTCTTGAGATAGAAGATTTTTATCCTTACCCTTTTTTATCTTTCTGCCTTTGTAGTTTGCACTGAAACTGTCGACCTTGGTTTCCTTATCGATGGATCTACAAGCGTTAAAAGAAGCAACTTTGGCCGAGTTCTACGGTTTATCAAACACTTGGTGAACGTGTTTAAGATCAGCAGACGCAAAACTCGAGTTGGCGCTGTATTATTTTCTTCACGACCGCGTCTCGTATTCGGGTTCCGCCGCTATTCTAACAAGCGACAAGTACTAAAAGCCATCGGTAGAATCAGGTACCCGAAGGGAGGTACACGAATGGGTTGGGCTCTAAGATATGTTAAGAAGTACCTTTTCAGAAAGTCAAGTCGTGGTAAACGTGTTCTTATTGCATTGACGGATGGTAGATCTCAAGATAGCGTTTACAGAGCGGCAAAGAAGCTCAAGAGGATTGGTTGCACAATTATTGCATTAGGAATCGGAAGGAAATACAACATGCCACAGTTGCGCCAAATTGCATCGTCGCGAAGCCATGTGTTTACTGGTGGATTCCGAACCTTGAGTCGACTCGTTAGAGTAGTTAAACGTAGAGCATGCAAAGGTAAATCATTGTTAGTAAAAGTCAGTATGTGTGACTTTCATTGCCCTAGACTGAATTTACAGACTTGAATAGACTCAGCATTGTAGTTTGCTTGAACTAAACTTGACTGTACTAACGTCCGTGCCAATGACTTAAATATAGGAAAGGGTCTGTATAATTTCAGCCTTAGTAAATAGTCTAGGATGTATTCATTGTTGCAAATGACCTGACCTAAGGAGCTTTTCTGTTATGATGCGTGACAGGTTGAGCCCTAGGATCCATTATTTGTGAATATCTATTAGAACTGGAGTTCTAGTGTTCCAAATACAACTCAGCATAATTTTATTAAACGATAAGGGACATTTTACTTTAAATTTTGCTCTTTCAAAAGACTGGATGATTGTGATTTTAGTATAAGAAAAAGATAAGCATTTTGTTAACAATATTGTATCAACTTTGTTGTTTCTTTTTGTTTGTTTTAACAGCCGCCTCTGGACCAGTCCGACCAACTGGTAAGTAACATATATACACACAAATATATATATATATATATATATATATTGATTATCTTGTATAGAACAATTCAAGTGTAGGGATTGAGAAAAGGAGTCACCCTTTTTGTCCTCAAAGCGTTCTTGGGCTGCCAAAAACATTTTAGAAACACGAAGTGATCTAAATATCGTTTATTTGAAAACGCCTCCTTGAATTGTTGTATGTGACCTTTAATGCCAGAATAAAAATCATTCCATTGAAATAAAATAATCCTGAGCTAGGGTAAAGTGTGAACCTTTTGTTCTCAATGTAGTTGGTGATGTTCTTAAATCTAAACAGTTCGGCCAACCTAAAGCTGTAGATGTTTAAACCAACAACGATCTTTTTTTCTGGGTTATTATCCAGGTTCGACACGAGCAATGGCTGTGTACCCCCTAAACAAGAGGACTCGAGGAAGAGATATCAGCGTGTTCAGAAGTCCCCGTGGAAGACTTTACGGAGTTAGATATGTACGTGGTCCAGATGGCACGCCTAATGGGGCTGTACGGTTGAGCGGCAACCGCAACAGCTTCATCCAGATCCCAAACCGAAAGAGAGGCAAACTGGATGCCGTTGGATCCATGACAATACTTGCATGGATTTACCCAGAGGGTAAAGCAGGACCCATATTCCACTACAATATTAGACGTTGGGGAACTCACTTCTGGATGACAACTCCTCGAACACTCTTTGTTAGGTTCATGCCGCGTCGGAGACGTAGAACACCTGCGGCAGTAACAAGCCGTAGCATCAAACCTCGAAGATGGCAGTATGTGGGTGCGTCTTACGACTATAAGACAGGGGTTGCTAAACTGTGGTTGAATGGAAATATGATTGCAAAGAAACGGGTAGGCCGATTCCGACTGGCTACGCAGTATTCCGTCAGGAGCGGGGCGAAGATTGGTGACAATCGGTACTTTAGAGGAAGAATTTCTTGTATTCAGATTTACAATAAAGCACTGACCGCAAGGCAGATTTCAGCTCGCAAGAAACGATGCTTCCGAAGTAAGTGACTGCGTAAAAGCAGTTGTAACTGATTTCGTAACTTTGGGTTTAGATATACAGCATTTCAGCCAGTAAAAAGGGAACCCAGAGGAACTTTTAGTTTAATTAACTGTTTTTTGTAAATTAAATCGATATTTATTTGATGAGCACGACCGATATTTATCTTTTACCCTTTTATGATGTTGGTTCGCCCTTTGAATAAAAACATTTTTGATTAAAACAACACTACTCTTAATGATAAAAATACTATTATCATCATTGTTAGTTATTGAAATAATTATTGTTGATTAAAACAAAAACTGTAATGACAACATAATTATTATATTTTTATATTAATATCATCATCATCATCATTATTATTATTATTATTATTATTATTGTTGTTGTTGTTACTGATCATTAGCAGTAGTAATATTGTTAATACCATGTTTATTATTGGAAAATAAGTAGTGCTCTAATTCCGATGATTTCCTTTAAGGAATAGTCCCCAAACCCAAACCAAAACCCGGACCAAAGCCCGGACCACGCCCAGGTCCAACACCAGGTCCAAGACCAGGAGGAAAGGGTAAGTATATATAAATTCTGAACGTGCCCACCATCTCCCCCGTAATCCAAACCACTCTTTCTCCTGTGAAGCAATCACTTTTGCTTATTCCTGAACTATACACCGCATTTCCGAATCTCTAATCATTGCCAAGACTCGCCTTAATTTCAATAAACAACTCCAAGTTTTCTGTAACATATAGATTCGAGTGAGGCCAGAATTACCACTGAAACGGGGTGTAATCAAGTTTCGCTGATCTACAGCATCAACAAAGAACCCCATAAACCCACACAAAGAAAAGTGAAAATATCTCTGACCACGGTGGGATTCGAACCCACGACCTACGAAACAGATCTACGTCGCTCTAACCTACTGAGCTACGGGGCCAGCTGTGAGTTTAATCGTTGGATTTTAAGCACAGTACAGCCTAGATGGTTATTTCCAAGTTTTCTCTTTTTCGCAATTCTCCTCGAGGCTAACTTGATAACTGTGAATTATATACATAACTTCGTGTGTTCGTCGCAGTTCATTACCTGAAGGTGACGCAACTTTATAAGTCGAAAAGGATAAGCGGTAGTTCACTTTGTGCTCTTTCGACCTTCCCAAACAACCATCCTACACCCCCTTACAGAATTCTAAGAACGCAACTGAAACCAAATTATATAAAATTAAAGTTTGAACCATATAACTTCCACTTAGACACTTGTTACTAGTTTTAAGATAAATTTCCCGGAGGATTTACGAAGACAAAATGCCTATTTTAGCGCCAAAGCTGCGAAAACATATTAAGCTTATTAGACATGTGTGATGGCACATTATTTGAAAGGCGAGAGATCAATCTTACTTTCCCGGTCAAGTTTAAATGATCATGGCAAAGTTTGCGTGGCTGGTGTCCCAGTGTTTTAGCAAAAAAACTCACTAGTTCATTGTAAACGTTAGTATAGAGCAGCTCGGAGCCCTTTTCAAACCATATGACGTCATAGACCGTTGTCGTATGTTTTGAATTTTATTCGCACTGATTGCACTATTTTGAAAGCTTGTTTCATGGACTTGAATCAGGTAATCACTTTTATCCATTTACAGTCGAATAGAAGTGTTGGAAAGGCCTTAGAGCTGTAAAAATACCAATAACAAAATGGCTTCAGCAGCACTTTAAAAGCTCCAACAAAACTTGACTGTGCTGAGTAAGCAGGTTAAAAAAAAGCTTATTGATTAGAAAAATCAAGAGGACCCAAAGGAGGTAGTTCGAAGTTGGGCGAAAAGTAGAAACATTTCACTTGCTAGCTCCAAATTGAACCTTGTTTGGTAACCATATCGAAAACCTATGCATCTTATCAGTTTCTGTTAAGTGTCTTTTTGTTTTCTTCCATTCTTTTCCTTTTCTTGTTCTCTATCAAGTTCTTTATATTGATCTCTGTTCAGATTAATGTTTTGTTTCGTTTCTACCTCAGTATGCAAAGTTCGCCGTGTAGACATCGCCTTCGTAATCGATGGTTCAGGAAGTATTGAGTACTACGGCAAAGGAAACTTCCGACGCTGTTTAAACTTTATTACTGCTTTGGTAAAGAAATTCAAGATCGGAAATGCATACACAAGAATTGGTGTTGTGTTGTTTTCCTCACGACCTCACAAGATATTCGGGTTCACCAGGTTTGCTTGATTTCATAACGACTTACGTAAGCTTGAACTTTTCATAGGCCTACGTGACCTGAGAAGTGTTGCAAGCGGATGAGAGTCTTTAGCTCCTCTGGACTAGAAGCTAATTCGTCGCTATTTAGCCTCTAGCAGAAGCTGGTACGCATACAACTGAGTCGACTGGAAGAAGTCGCGTAGAGTGCCTTGCTTAAAGACATAACACAGTGTTCTAGGCGGGGCTTGAACAAGCCACGCTAGGTGTTCATGTCCAACACGCTTACTGCATAAGCAAAATTCACACTTGCATTTGTTGTTACTTAGTTTTCTTGTTCTTCTTCTTTAATTTATATTCTTTTTGAGTTTTCTTTTAAGCTGGTGTTCTTCTCATTGTTTGTCAGCATCGTGTGTAAACACACAACTGTTTGTTACATATTATTCCGAGAGCCAGTTACTCGAGCCTTACCCTAAGATAAACCAACCAGGTTTTAAGAACCTACGTAAACAAATTTCTTTATTTGCCAGTTTTAACTGAATAAAAACTTTACATATTCGAAATTAATTGAACTCTTTTGTGTCGTAGATACAATAACGCAAGACGGGTTATTGTTGCTGTTCAGAAGATCCGCTATCCAAAAGGTGGGACAAAATTAGCGTATGCCCTTCACTATACTAACAGATACCTACTTGGCCGCGACAACAGGAAGAAAGTTGTTATCGTTATGACAGACGGAAAATCCCAAGACAACCCAGCACGCATTGCAACGGCTATGCGAAGAAAGGGTGTTGTAATGGTGGCTATTGGACTTGGAAGGAAATACGATCTTCATCAACTAAGGAGGATTGCAAGTCGTAAGAGCTATGTGTTTACGACCTCGTTCAAAACAATGGGTAACGTAGTCTTGGCTTTGAAGCAGAAAGTATGTCGAGGTAAGTCCTGTAAATGGTTCATTCTGAAAACTTAATAGCGATTTCTACTTTTTCTATGGAGTTACAACACAACTGCCCAAGTGATATGAAAAAAAATAAACTGGTTGAGTTTGAAAACATTTTAAAGATTAACAACCTTGTAGGGTTGTTTTACTAGATTACACGCTAGAAATCTTTCGGGTGGTTGTTGACTGATTACTGTAGTTAGTAGCTCCGTAAAAGTGCATACACGGTGAAAAACGTTTGTCAAAACCTTTTATGGCTCTTGAGAATTAAACTAAAACTATAAATATTACTCTGTTACTCAGTTTTAATACTGCAAATGAGTGTGCTAATAAACGGAATGATTATTAATTTTACTATTAAACTATTGATATTTTCAAGTGATGAAGTCACCATTTGTTTCCAAAAAGTTGCATTTTTGAAATCTACTGCCAATCCATAACCTTCGGATGAATTTGAGTCATACTTGGACTGATAATCTGTCTACCTCGAGATACATCAGCTGCCCATTTTTGGCTTAAATTACATTCAAAGGTTATAAATTGGCAGATTTTTAAAAAATGCAAATTTGTCGGAACCATTGGTGAGATCATCATTTGAAAACATTAAAGGTTAGTTTCTCAAGAACCATAAAAGACTTCGACAAGATTTTATCACCGTTATTCCTCATTCAGCAAGGTTCATCCACTGAATTTAGCTTTTTTATAAACATTTTAATTATGAAATCAAAAAAGTTATATCTAGCTTCTTTATGAACATTTAAATTAGAAAATCACGAGCATAGCAAAGTAGTTTCGCGTTTTATTCTTCGGATTTTTTCCTTTGTTTTTTTCATGAAGCAGTTTTGAAACACAAGGAAACTTTTTGAAAAAGAAACTGTTTAGTTAGCCTGAGTTCTAGTAGTCTGATGTTGTTGAAACTGAAGTATAACATAAGAGTAGGGACAGGAAGAGACTTCCCTGTTTTATTTAACCACCAACTTCCTCCCCTATCCCATTCTCTATTTGACTAATTCGCACATTTTTTTTTGGAAGATCTGAAACTAAATGTTACCCCAATGGGTTCAAGACTCAAGGTAATAGGAAAAAAGTGATATAAAGATGATAGGAAAAATTCTACCAATTTTTTTAAATGAAAGATATTGTCTCTAGTTGGAAGAATTTACAGTTAGAACGGGTAATGAAAGCATTAAACTTTGGCAAAAGCTTCTTTCATACTCTAACTACTTGATATTCTTCTGCCACAGCTGTCAAGCCAATCAGACCTTCAGGTAAATACCGTATTACCACAAGTAAAGTTAGTTTCAGAAAATAGTAGTGGAACAACAGCTTTAGGCAAACGAATCAACATTTCGAGTTATGGTGGGAAAGGACTTCCACTATCTTCAGAGTTTTTACTTGCTTTTGAAGACATAAGAAAGTTCTTCAACCTCATAGCATCGTGAATTTTGGCTGAGCAGTTCAAGTAGTAAAAAATCTCAAATAACCAGTCCTTATTCAAGACAGAGATCGGTAGTGTTAAAAGTTACACTTTAAAAAGACAATGTAGTCAGACAACAGTGCACATGTCTACTGCAATTGACTGAAAATGATCAATACTTTCTGTTATGAAGAACTATAACTAAAATCGTTGCTTTCAAGTAGGAAAAATATTTCGTAACACTTTTTTAGCTGAAGTTTGTACTGAGACAATTTTTCAATTTTAATTCTCCCTAAGACACAAAATACAATAAAGAACGGACCGCATAAAGTAAGAACTAGTCTTAATAACTCGGATGGTCACAAAGATAAGCTCGGGTCAGACAAATAGCATCCTAGGGACGTAAGTTCTAGTCCAAGCTAGGCTACTGTTTTGTGTCCTTGAGCAAAACACTTTACCCGACTCGTGGCGACGACTGAGCTGTATAATCGCGTACCAGATTCTACTGAGGGCTAAGTTGCAGAAATCGTGCTAATGGCCTAGAAATTTAAGGGTATAGCCTAATTTGTTACAAACCCAAAATATTTAGTAATACCATAAACATCTCGCTGTAGAAAAATAAAGTTATTCTCTTATTAGGCCCAACAAGAGCTGTTGCACTCTATCCGCTTAGCAAGCAAATTAAGGGGCGGGATATTAGTATCAAGCGGAACCCCGCTGGACGAACAAGAAACATCAAGTTTGTCAAGGGTCCAGACGGTGTACCCGGAAGCGCTGTATACTTCAAAGGAAAGCCGAACAGCTACATCCTCTTCCCCAACTATAAGGGACTGGATACGGGAGATGCAATAACTCTGATTGCGTGGATCAAAATGAAAGGAAGTTCAGGACCGATCTTCAATTACAAGTACGAAGTCATATTATGTTTTTGTTTTTACTGTTTACCAATAAAGGGGGTTGCGTTTTTGTTGATTAACACAAAGAAGAAAAAGAAAAAAGTTCGGCTCCAACCGAGAATCGAACCTGCGACTTTCCGTATAATACTCTGACTCTCTTAAGAGTGTTAAAAGCAAAGAAAAAAGAGTAAAGAATGATAATTTAAATATTGTACTCATCTATATTGACGAAATTGATTTTTTTATAGGCCGAACGGATGGGGAGTGCATTTCTGGATGATCAATCCTAGAACTGTATTTGCTCGCTTTGTGACCCGTAAGCGCAGAAATGGCCCAGCTATCTGGAGTAAAACCGTGAAGCCAAGGAGATGGAATTTTGTTGCCATGTCTTACGATAGAAGAAAAGGAATTGCCGGACTTTACGTAAACAATCGGTTTGTTGTGAGAAAGAGGATAGGCCGCTTTAGGCTTGCCACTAATTATCCCGTAAGAATGGGTGCCCGTATTGGCGATAGACGCTACTTCAAGGGAGCCATATCGTGTATGCAAGTCTACAACCAAGCACTCAGTGCTAGGCAAATCTTCCAACGCAGACGCCGTTGTTTCACAAGTACGTTCCAGAAATACAAGAATGAAAGTGTTATGTTTATCTATTTCAGTAGGAATCCCAGCCTGTTTGTTCGTTATGCAATGCTGACGAGGCAAAACAAATCCGAAATATCTGTCCATAACTGATAACACTTAGGCTTAATCTATATTTAGGATCCAGTATTAAAGTTAAGGCTTTAGTTCCTTCCGACCGTTTAGGCGCCACTGTCGATTTACTGACAGTCTCCATATCATTTTATCACATACTTAGTTCGATATTTACATAGTAGATCGGTGAAATATAGAGCGTATCAGTCGCGCCACCCATATTAATCACACGTGGTGATATCAAAAACCGTCAACCAGAACGTACGATTTCCATATCATCACGTGTGATTGATATGAAACTTTTCCCGCCGTTGAAACAACTTGTCAATCTACCTCGTTGATGATTGAGAGAAACATGCAGAATCTCACTAAGTATGTGGTAAAAGAAATTACAGGGCTGCTTGGAGATACGAATTTTATCTTCTCGTGTTGAGAATATCTCACTCGTTCGCTACGCTCACTCGTGAGATATTTTTTCAACACTCGAAGATAAAATTCGTATGTCCGCGCGGCCATGTAATATCCTCTATAGCACGCATGTACAATACAGCTGATATGTTCCAGTAATAGTATGTTGAAGCGTATCAGGTGTTGTGATACTCGCATTGGTTTAAGCCAATTTGTATTCCAATCAGAGATGCTATCTTAGGTTGTAGTTACGCTTTTGCTATTGATTCGTTCCGATAGACTCTTGTTGAATAATATGGTGGTAATTAAATTTTGATTCATCATAGCTCACAATTGCTACGGCTTCAGTTGATAAAGAGCTGCATCGGTATTTTTGGGGTCTGGATTCGAAGCTCTTCTAGTTCTTTAAACTTTTTTCGATCTATATTCAATTTTATATATTATTTTCGGAAAGATTACTTCAAACCTTGTTTCTTATCTACACATCAACCCGGTTTCTGATATCTACATCAATGTTTCTTTTTTTACCAGGGAAGCCTCCAGGACCCGGACCCAGGCCCTCGCCACCACGGCCAGGCCCCAGACCTCCGAAGCCATCTTATGGACGAGGTGAGTCCGACAATTTCTTCTAAAATTGACCACATTCCATTTGTAGTTTAAGAAGCGTTTCAACAAACTTATCGTGTAGCAAACATTTTTGAAAAACATATGGCATGTCTTGTGTTTAATCTTCTGAGCTCTACCACTTAACTATTTTCGCTTCGAAGTTCATTACGTTACTCGATTCCAAGAAGCTTTATTATAACGACATAGAAAAACCTTTAAATAATGCTTTTACATTGGGGCTAGGGGAAATTTTTTTATTCACTTTTGATGTTCTATTTGTCCACAGAGTGCAAAGCAAAACTAGATCTGGCCTTCCTCATTGACGGCTCTGGTAGTATTGAGCATTATGGTCGCGGAAACTTCAAACGAGTCTTAACTTTTGTCAAAGACTTAGTTGGAGCATTTAAGATCGGAAAGCGATTTACAAGAGTTGGTGTAGTGTTGTTTAATACGCGCAGTTACAAGATCTTTGGATTTAACAGACACTATACAAAGAGCGGTGTCCAGCGTGCAATAAGCAATATACGCTATCCAAGGGGCGGTACTAAGCTAGGGTCTGCGATGAGATTCACTTGGCATCGTTTGTTTAGAGCGTACCGACGAAAAGCACGAAAGGTCTTATTCGTATTAACAGATGGCAAGTCACAAGATCGAGTTGGCTTTATTTCAAAATTGCTGCGAAGAAAAAAGATACAAATCCTTACCTTTGGAATTGGACGTAGGTACAGTATAGGGCAACTGAGGCGTGTAGCTACCGACAGCAGACACGTCTTCACATCTGCATTCAGGACAATGAGAAACGTTATTAGGATCATCAAGAAGAGAATTTGTCGAGGTAAATTAAATGTTATATGCCACAAGTATTCCTTTGATATCCTCCATTGTAAATCTCGATGGCATTTTCATTTGAATGGTGTACTACTTTTATTCTCTTTTCATGAACGATATACTTGTATATTACTTCTACTACTATTACTAATACTGCTATGGCTACTACTACTACTACTACTACTACTACTACTACTACTACTACTACTACTACTACTACTACTACTACTACTACTA
>JAOBRD020799255.1:0-13542 GCA_027575215.2 Hydrozoanthus sils
GAATCACTTCTGTATGATTTAGAGTTGCAATAAATCCAGTTTCTTTCTACAAGAGCCACTTCTCCTTACATCCTTAAAGATCGCCCATCGTCTTGGGTTGTTTTGGTTTAGTTTTTGGCGTCCCGCACGTGCCGTCCAGACCGGGTTGGAATTGTCAGATTTTCCCCTGCAATTTTTCCTCCCCGTTACACGTTTTCAGCCTGCATGTTTTGTTATCCGACTACTTTGGCCACGATGATTGCCCACACGTGCGTACAAAAGAAATCCACTCAGTTGGGGTAGGTTAGTGAATTCCGGCTTTGCCCGATCCTTGCCAGTTGTGTCAGCAATTTATTATCTAACTTCAGGGAATCCAATTTGCGTAACCAGATTTTAGCTTTAATTATATTACTTATCATGAACGAACGCACGCTCTGGATTCGCTCTTTGCTTTTTGAGCTATTGATGTTTTATGTAGAAAAATTCAACTCAAATATTGAAATTCATGTACATCATAGTTTTACAGGCTGAATGGAAAGCCTTGAAAAATAACCCACCAAAATAATCCATTTTTTCAGGCACTTGGTGGATGACCTGTTTGAGCACTTGAGTCATAATAGCCCTACCTGGAACGCAACTTTACATTATAAAACATTCTTTTTCATGAAATTATCTGACTCGGAGTTTTAGTTGACGAAAACATAATATTCCTTTTTGCTGGATTTATCGATAACTTATTTTTCTTCGTTTTCGTTCTTTATAAAATTTTCTAAATTTTGCATTTTTATTTAACAGCCCTTGCATGTCAATGGTTGAATATATATCTTTAATCTCTAGATTATAAAAAGATTCTTATAAACGAAAGTTGTGTTTCGGCAACGCCAACCATGACAACCGAATGTATAGTTGTTTCAACGCAGCTGCATATGCAATAAAACTTTCAGGAAGACACAACTGAGCCGATTAATGCATGTTGTGCTGCGTTTCTAAGCTTAAAAGCTTTTCCTTTTGTTCGCTCCATGCAGGAAGATTAGCACGATGAGAGCTCGGGATTAAATGGAAACTTTTGGAGTTAGTTATTTGCTCAGGTAAATGGAAAACTGACATGTATTTGAGATTGGTCAAGTAACAATTGGCAGGGAAACTTCGTTTATAAAATAAAGCAAATAAAATTCTTTTTTATTATTCAGTTTACAAAATGAAACAAACCAGATGAAGAGAACACTTTTGGAATCTTAAATATAACGAAATTAACAGCAACAACAAGTTAAAAAGCTCGCGAATATTCAAAGATAAATTGAAAACGTGTAAACAACGATTTTTTTGTCCCCGTGGCTATACCGCTGTCCTTCGCTTTGCACTTCTTGGACTTAGCAACCAGTCAATTTGTTTTATTTGTTTTGCGAATTGCCAAATTGAAAATGTTTTTATTTTATATACTTACAATACCCTTTGCTTAAAGATAGAATCATTTCAGCTGCCAATTACTGGTTTCTCTTAAGCTACTTACTTAATGCAACCTCACTTAATGGAGTTATAGTTCTCGCCAAGCAATTAACTACTGTATCCGACCAGTAGACACCTCAGCTCGGCTCTTGCTAGAAAAACGATTTCTGGTCGTAAGAATGCATTTGCGTGTTTTACAGTTTCATGACAAGCTAGTCACCACGGTTTTTTTTTATAATAAGAACCGTATACTTTTAGAAGAACGCGGCTCAAACTGGCCAAAATTAAGAACAATTTAAGAACAAGCTGAGGCTCGGGCTCGATGGCTAATTTTTAAAAAAAATTAATTGAGCTTCGATCTTTATGGAATGATTAACAAATGATTCGCAGTTTCATAATCACTGGAAATCGTCTCGGGAAAGTCACTCAGCGAACCCAGTTGAATCAAATTGCGCAGTGCGTATACCAACTGTTTTGGCGGGCCACAGTTCTTACAATTGTTATGCCGGGTTTCCGAGATATGATGTTGTTTTTCCTTTGTAGGGTAATTCATAATGATTTGCAGTGTTTATTTCTCATTGTTTTGTCTGGGCGACAGGATTTGGGACATTTGTAAGACCTGTGGCCCGCTAAAACAGTGCACGGGATATACGCACTGCGCATGAGTGTGAAAATGCCTATTACATGCATGTATTACAATACCTTATAGGTTACATTTTTCTTCAAATTAATCCACAAATAAAAATAATAACAATTTGAGAACAATCTGAGGCTCAATTCACCAACAAATCAAGAACATGAGCGTCGGCCAAATTTTCACGTTCTTATAAAAAAAACCCCGTGAAATCATAAACTAAAGTTCTCAGATTTTCTGGTTATTTTTTGTTGGTTGAGCTCATGATCACTCGATGAAGCTAATAGAAAATTTACGTACAGTGCACAGTTTCTCTTGATTTTACCCCTTTCTTCGCCGAATTTCTTCGATAGTTCGTAGTCTCCAACTGACACCGGCCCCAGGCTCCAAAATATATTGCCCGAGGCAAAATAAACTCGGCAAAGGCCCCAGAAGAAATTTCTTCGCCCACGGAGAGAGCGGAAGGAGCGAAGGAGTAAGGCCAAGGGAGGAAAGAGAAATCGCGTGATAATTCGAAGAGCAAAATAACGGCCGATTGGTTCCGATTTAGCTCCTATTTTTGCTATGATTGGGTAAACTTTGCTTGAAGCCAATGCAACCACTGCTTTTTTGCCCAATATTTTCTGAAGCTCAATTTTAAATTTTCCGAATGATTCAGTATGTGTCGATGTCTCGATGTGACCCGTAAGTTATCTGGAACAGAAGTAATCTCGACCAGCTGATTGGCTTGACTGACAGCACAAAAAATGGTTCTTCATTAACTTGTTTTTGCCACTGGGTTGTCCTGTTTCACTTTTCAATGATTTTTTGCTCTCTTTTCCGGATGTGCAATAATGGAAATCTCGCGAGTATTGGAAACTATTAATGTGATTGGCCTGCGGGCCGGCTCTCCTGAGGCTAGGAAGCGAGCGGCGAAGCAGCCTGGAGAACCGGCTCGCAGGCGAAATCTTTTACGAAAATGGTTTTAAATTTTTATGTTTTTTTTTACCCAGAAAACAAATTTTAACAATGGGCGGAATAAGGCAAAAGAAGCACGCGAAATATTAAGCGGGGAAAAGGCCTTGACCTCGGAAATTATTTGTATTGTTACTGTTTTGTCCTTCGACAACTCTGTTCAGTAATCATTTCGAGCATTAATTTTGATTTACTTTATAAACCTGTGCGAGAGAAGGAAAAGGAAATGCATTTATACTTAACATAATTTGCTGTTTTGAATTTGGCTTTTTGTGTTTGTTGAGCTTGAAAGCTTTTGAAACAACTTCAACGGCCGTAAACTAAATCTATCATGTGATTTGTTATGATGCAAAGCTTTGAAATCGGTCTCGCGAAACGAAAAACTAATTCTGCTTAACGACAAGGGTAAGCAACTAATTCTGCTTATATTAACAACAAGGGTAAGCAAATCTGTTTAGAAACATGCATAATGCTAGCATATAACTAAGCCATTATAAGCAGTGATTTCATAGGGGAGTTAAAGTAGTTTGGCGAGTGTCGTCTTTGAGGAAACGAATTCGAAATTCAGCTTTGCATTCATCATTTGTTTTATCTTCCAGATAAAACTGTTATAGTTCCACTAAGGAGTGCATCTAGTGGCACAACGAGTTCTTGTTCCCTTAGGAAACCTTTTGCGTAAGCAAATGCAATACATTTTCTTGTCTCTTTAAAACTTGCCATTTTGAAAAATTCGATGGCGCTCAACCTTACTAAACTAAAAAAGGCGGGAAATTTGATGCACGCGCGCGCAACCAAACGTCGTCGTCGCAGCTGAGATTCGTAAACTTTTCTTTCCCCAGGACGGCGACAAATCTTTCTTACGTGACCTAAAGGCGTCGTTGTTCCAACGTCTTTGATTCGTAAACTCCATATTCTGATAGGCGGGCGCCACTTAAGAGAAATTGAATAAACTGATAACGGAAAAGAAACCTACTTTGATTTCAAGAACACTCAAAGAGGCTCGATCCATTCCAGCAAAACTGTTTATCAAAACTCGCTAATTCTTTTGTTTGTTCAGTGTAATTTTCATGCACATTTCAGTTTTCTATATATAATTTAATTGAAGTACAATAACTTACATTAGTTGACGGTGACATGCCGTTGTCGGGTCGTGTTTTTATATATCGTTCCTTTTGAACCTGAGAATTGAGATAATAAGAACTTGAAGTCGCACTCCAGGTATTCTAGATAAAAAACGGGTTGAGTGACATCGGTTGACTGACCCACCAGATTGTTCAAATAGAAAGTTTTTGAAAAGAGAAGCACGTAGGGAAAATAAAGAAATGACCAAATTATCTGTTTTAACTCACTACTACTAGGCTTCATATTGTATTGTTGAATACGCGCACTGTCAAAGTTTACTTTGCCAACTGAAAATGTTCTGTATTAATTACTGTTAATTTTAAAATGCGGGCCAGAACAAATAAGAGAATATATTTTTTTAAAAATCTAAAGGAACTATTAGTGTTAGTATTCGGGACTGCACCGTAGCGGCTAAATTGATCATATTATTCCGCTTCAGAGCTGAGATATTGGGTATGCATGTATATATGCTCGTATCTGCATGAAAAGATTTAAAAATGTGTCTTGTTTTCTATTATCTACCCCGAGCGCAAAAACGTCAGAGTTTCAGTGTACCAACTTGGTTATTGGCGCCGGCATCAACGACATTACTAAGGCTAGTAAATATGTGTTTCACTGGAGGCGATGAAGTATCAAATTAAAACCCTAATTTTGTCAGTGTGCAAAGACGCAAAATATTATTCTATTCTCACCGAGTACCGAAAAAATAATCTTAACAGCAGATGTTCGAATGATGGTTTCAACTATATTCTAAAAAAAACCAGACAATTACATTCACTTAAAATAGAGTTCGATTAAATACTACGCATCTTTCAGTTTGTTTAAAAAACTACTCAAATCAGAAATTAAATTGCACAAAACGGGTAAAATTGTAATTTTAATCGGAGTACTGATTAAGCGCAATTAATGGCAGAATTGGCTTTATGTTCTGAATCGTTTCACTAACTATTTTCGCCCTCGTGTTTGCAGGAGCGCCAGGTAGGCACAGACGGACAACATCTCATTTGAAGCAGAAATTCGAGTTCGTGAAAATGAACTATCACGGCTACCAAGAGCCTTTTGGTGCAAAAATCTTTAAACTCATTCTTTATGTGATTATCGGCCTGTTCGGAGTTATAGGGAACATCTTCGTGTGCATTGTTATTTATAAGACAGCCAAGCTACGATCCTCAACTTATTATTTCATTTTCAGTTTGGCAATCGCTGATATTGGAGTTCTGCTCGTATGTTATCCTCTGGCCGTTATTAAACAGGAGCTTGTAGATGCTTGGCCGTTTGGTGAAGGATTCTGTCTTTATATCTACCCGGCCACTGAATGCTTTTTTGGATCGTCGATCTGGTCGATAACTGTGATCGCAGTTGAGAGGTACCGTATTATTGTTGTTAACCGCCCTAAGATTGAAACACGCAACAGCAGAAAGCGATGCTACGCATGGCTGATTATTGCGGCTGTATGGCTCGGGAACTTTTTATTGGCAGGTATTCCGATATATGCAACGATTCGATACGATGAAAGTCCAGCCACACAAATGTGTTTTCCCGACTGGGCCTCTGATGCAAAGGAATCAAAGCAAGCATTGAGAGTTGCCTACATGCTCGCGCTTACTATTTTCTGGTATATCTTACCCTTGGGCGCCATTTCCTTCACATACTGGACTATTTCCCGCAAGATAAAGGAACGAGCTGAATTTCTTGCGCGGATAGGGGTGCGGGGTCCACGCGAGTTGGATTGTCCCGAACAGGACCGCGCGTGCTTAAGGAATGAAGAAAGAACCCGTATGAAGAAAGACGCAAAAGCTCAACGGATCCTAACACCGCTGGTCGTTGTGTTCGCTGTCACCATGTTGCCTTTGAACCTCTTCCGCATCATCATGATCTCGTGGAGCGGTTTTGCATATTGGGATTATCATGGGCTATTTTTCGATATCATGATTTTCTCAACCATCTTTAACTCTGCTGCGAACCCAATCATATATACAATTGTTAGCAATGAGTTTCGCAATGGGTTTGAAAATCTCCTACGACTTCACCAGCTGCAACGGTGCACGGACTCCTCGCACAGCGATAGTGGAGTGACGAATACTACCACACTTTCCAACTTCATAAAGATTGTCACCCCAAAATCCAAAAGAAAGCATCAAAATGGTGAATGTGAGACTGAGAACTTCAAGTACAAGAAAAAATCTGATATGGTATGATGAGATTTCAAACCGCACATTTAGCTCGGTCAGCTTATCAAATCCTACTTTAACGCATACAGACTATGACACAAAATACTGGCACTTCTGGAAATGAAAAGGTGGGAGAATTTATCAACAGAGTATTTTCGAGTTTGAGACTGAAACGTTTGTGTCTTATGGTATTCCATATCTGCAATGGCAGACTGTAACTCATGTGCACTTGTGATAATCTGATAAGATTACGAAAGGAGAAGAGAGTTGTGGCCTTACCTAGGCTAAAGTTTGTTGACAAGAACTTGTCATTTCAAGAGGTGTTTACCGATGTGTACGATGGAGATTTATACGGTACGTGTCAAATGCAGCATTGGATTTAAGAAGCCATGATATGAAGAAGCCCTGAATTTAACTCTGTGTTAAAAATAAACTTTCATTTGACAGATTGAAACTGTCAAGCAAGACTTTTAGAAAGTAACTGTTTAATGAAAGTTGCTGTTTTAATGACGAAAAAAGTCTTGGCGAAATGTTGTTTTCCAAGAAACATTCAGTTTGTGTTCCAGTTTACTTTGCATATTAAATCTAACGTTTAGTCTGCAATATGTAACGAGATGGTAAAAGATGTATACTAACAGGACTAACAAATGTCTAAAAAGGCTTCAAAAACGAAATATCGATGATAATTTAAGACAATTGGTGTTAATAAGACAAGATTGTTTGCTTGTAAATTAAAGTACTTGCTTCTTTAGAAGTGATTCTGGAATTTTTTTTTACTTTTTCAAAAAATGGGTCGGTCGGGCGATGGGAAACGAAGCATTAAATTGGGATGGCTTGACTAAAAAGGTTTATTTCTATCCACGGTCATCCGCTTACCTCATGCCCAGGCTCATTTGACTCTCGTGAAAGTTTTGACGCTTTTTCAGCTTTACTTCAAATAGTATCTGAATGCATATTGATAGATAGCTCAAAACATGAAAAGACAGCATTTCAGAGCTTATCAGATTTAGCACTACTTTCTCAAGCTCCCATTCGTAAAATAAGAGGATAAGGTGTTTACCGATACACAGAACTCGGGGAATGACAATTCTTTTGTCTGGAAGTGCGAGCTTGTTGGAAAGTCTGGGGACGAGCTTGAATTCCAAAGGCGAGGAAACCCCTGCTCTGACACATTTTAAACACAAAGCTTGTCCTCACGATTTTCCTGCATGACTACCGCAAGAGTGGAAATAAACAAAATAAATCAATTACAAAATAAAGCACTTTCAACGACGTAGTCTTCAGGACAAAACTTATGTGATAAAATCTTTGAGTTTCAAGTAATTGAGAGGAAAAAAAAGCTCTTGCGTGCGCCATGCATCCGAGCAAAGTACCCTAATGGCTAACGCCCCTCAATGCTTGTCGACACACCAGAACTGCGAAACACGCGATTTTTTAAAAAAAATTGTCCCGCCTGAATCAAAACTGTATGTCTTAAAACAATCAATGTCTGAGGGGAAGCGGGTTCCGCTTTTATTTCTGGGGGCACGACCTCAGCTACTAATGATTTCAACATATGTGCATGTAGTGGTTCGAATCAGAGCCAGAATTAATTAGAACGGAGTCATGAGCGTTGGATGTTTTGTTGGACCTAGACAACTTCATCAGTGTGTTCATTGATTATTCCAAGTGAAAATAGAGCAAAATCATATTTAGTGATGTCAAACTCTAATGTAGGCATGTAAGGCAAGTGTAAGAGAAACTTAGGCAATGAAACAAGACTTACCTGTAAGGTGAAGTTTGATTTGGATTCTACCGAGTTACATCAGTGCCAAGGATTTACATGAGATAGCAGCGCATGCGTCAACTCAGGCTTCGAAGTACTGACTGGATGTGGCTGAAATCAGAATATGCCAAAGCAGAACAAAGGGTAAGGGAGGGAGGGCATGTAAACCCTTGGCCCTGATGTAACTCGGTAGAATGTGCAGTTTGAGAAAATATCCATACCCCCCCATGGAAGGTTCCCCCCTCCCCCCCTGGAATTTCCAAATTTTTAAAAGGTTGTTTTTAATCCCCTAAACCATGTTTTATCAGAAAGTGTTTCTCTTTGGAGCATAAATGCAAGTGCCAAGTTAAGCAGACTACTTATCTAACTTCTATTGAATCACATTTCATTGTATATTTTATTAATAGTTGCAAAAAAATAACAGCAAAATAATAGGCTGTCCTCATGAAAAGAAACGAAACGTCAACGATTATCATTTTACAAGCACCTAAAATTGGCTTAAATTAAATCGAAGTTGTTTTTATATTGTTATCTGGCAACGTAACCATCTAGCTTTGAGATTCGAGAGGACCCGATTTCACAATGCAAAAGTAATACCTGAAAGCGAGTTCTTAGTACATGTTCATACATGCTCCTCAAAAATAAACCATTATCCCGAAATGTGCGCTCGGAAATGTCCACTAAATGTGCAAATTGCATTTGAGTTCACTAAAATATACTGGAGTTCATCGATTTCAGTTGATTTATCAAATCATAAACGCGATATTGGTAGGTTTCCCTCAGACAGTGCTCTTGGACCCTCTGGAAATATATTACACTTCTCACCCCCACACCCCTTGGATATTTGCGCCTTTAGACCCCCACACCCCCCTGGAATTTCCAAATCGCTTCTATTGAGGAGGGGAGGGGGGGGGGGAGGGGAACTGATGGATATTTTCTGGAACCACACAACCCAAATCAAACCTCACCTTACAGATAAGTCTCGTTTAATTTTCTAATTCTACCTCATCACCAGCGGCTTCAGGCTTACATGAGGCTTCGCAGCAACAGACACATGAAGTCAGCAAACAAATGCAATCGCCACTAGAGTCGCGTTTATTAAGTGATAGTCACTCTACAAGTACAGCGTTACGTAATACACCATTTGCAAACTGAGAATGCTCCAGTATAGGCCTTTCATAGAAAACAGCAAAAGTTCTAGCTGAAGACCAGTCTGCTGTACTCAAAATATCATCTATGTTAACAGAGTTCCTATTGGCGGCCGAAGTAGACGAGGGCCTTATACCGTGTGCCTAAAATCGGCAAGCATCGATACCTGCACAGTCTAGCACAACTGATACCTATCGACTTAATTTGTCCCTAGTTATCCTGTTGTGAGGCTTGACAAAGCTAATCAACAAAAATGCTTCTGATCCCCAAAGATCCTTTGTTCTCGCTTCATATTCATTTAATGTATTCTGAAGTCCTCGTTATAAGCCTTCAAGGCTACAACAGGATTGGATTTACCTTGGCGACTTTGTTTCAAAAGGCCAGGGATAGTGAAAAAACACTGATCATCAAACATGGTCATATCAACTAAATTAAGGAAATAAATTGTTTGGCCTCTCTGACCTGTAACAAGCGAAAGTAACATTGTCAATTTCAATGTGAGTTCCTTTAATAACAAGTCCTTTACAGGTGCCATTTCTCTCAAATAGGACAGAACTGTGTCCACATTCCAAATTGCAGAATACTTTGATCTAGACGGTCTATTGTAATACATTCCCTTCAAAAGTCTAGTAACCAAAGGATGACTTCTAAGTCTTGTTCCGTTTTTAAATGTAATCAGTAAAGACAAAGCACTTTGAGCTGCAGTGTTAAGGGCACTGTAAGAAAAACCCTCCATGAACATTTTTGTAAAAAATGCCAACGCTAGTTCTATAGGTGGTTGCAGGTAATCAATTTCCTGTTCGATACAAAAGTTAATCCATCGCCGCAAGTAGGAGCCATACTGCTTTCGGGTTCCCTGTCTTCAGGAGTCCATGATGAGCGTACAAGATGTCTCTGGAATGCCTTTGCATCTGAAAGATTACCAGACAACTGATATGCCACCATAGTTAGTTTCTTTCTTAGAGGATGTACCATCTTTGAATGTGGAAGTGTTAATAGGTCCTGGTGGTTTGGTAGTACCAAGGGAGTAGCCGTTAACAGTCGCAGTGGAACAGTGATGATCCCTCGAAATACCTGGTCCTGCATTAACTTCTGCAGACATCTATGGGCTTGACAGAAAGGGGGAAATGCATGAAAAAAGGACTCCAGTTAATGGTAAATGCATCAACAAAAATAGCTTCTGGGTCTGTGTCGCGTTCCCAGCATAGCTGACACGGGGTGTAGTGTGTTGGAGTTCGAGAAGTTAAACCACCTTGATGTTTGTAATCAGACAGCGTGGATAAAGGCGATTCTTTAATGGCTGAACCAACTAGTTTACAGCACGTGCGGTGAAAACTATTATGAAAAAAAATGTGCGTTTGTTATTTACAAAAATGAACTATTTATCTATGACTGAAAATCAAGGTTATAAAACGAGGACTAAATAATCGACAGGTGTAACTTACATCTGATTTTGGCTCCGGGTTGAAAGGATCTTAAGCAAGCTCCGTTAAACTCAGTTGAAACTCCTAAATTTCTCCGATAACTCCGGTTACTCCTTTTGCTCTGAGGACAACTCCAAATCTCCAATACATGTGTCGGAAAGAGACTACTTAACTTAAAGTTATTACATTCTTATAGCAGAAACGCACAGGAAAAAGTAAAGCCGCACTCTCGATTCACAAATAGGCTACTGTACTTGAATAATTATTTGGCTTAACTTCAATAATAATATAAAAAAAAGGAAAACAAGGTCTTTCACATAATGTTCTTTAAGTGTTTTATAAATGTTCCTTGGAAACAAAATACTCCTCGCCCATGGATTCCGATCTGTGCTCTCTTTAATTCAATTCTGGGGCTCTTTTGGTGATGAAGCTAGTAGCAGGACTTGCTCCTTGATGGGGCGTAGGATTGTTTCAGTTTCCCTTCCTTGACGATAGTAACTTCTGCATGACGTACATGGCCGTCCTTACTCGTTTTGCCCGCTGACACTTTACCAAGGGGCCAGTCGTTTTGATTTTAGTCTTCCTCCCGTACGAGTACAATGTCGGAAACGGCCAGATCTTTCCGGAGCTTCTGCCATTTCCTTCGGGCCTGAAGTGCCAGTAAATACTCTCGTTTCCATCGTAGCCAGAACTGGACTGCCAAATACTGGACGCGTCTCCATCGACGAGCGTGGAGATCGTTTGGTACAAACTTGCCGGGAGGGGGGCCGAGTGGACGTGTCTTCATGGTAAGCAGCATGGCCGGTGACAGTGGTTGGGGGTCATCCACATAGGATGTGATGGTTGCGATGGGGCGTGCGTTGACAATCGCCGATACTTCTGCTATCAGGGTGACTAGCAATTCGTGGGTAAGCTAATGTACCCCTAGCTCTGTAGACTTAGCGTTGAGTACGAATGGTGTGAATTTGGCGTTCCCGAGCACTGTCAAAGTGAGAAGCGTGCGGGGGATTGAATTCCCATTCACAGCCGTGTTTGTGTAGATATTTTTCTATGTTCTTTTGGTCCATCTCTCGAAGTGCGCCGTCCATCTCGGATTTTCCTCCACGAAATTTGTACCCCTGTCGCATCTCAATAGGTAGGCGGGGCCATGCAGCGCGAAGAAGCGCCTCAGTGCAAGATGAAGGAGCTAGCAGCCATCGACTCCAGGACTTTGATGTGTATGGCTCCTCTAGTTCTCTTAGTGAGAACAGTCCAGGGACCGAACGTGTCGAAACCGACATTGGTGAACGGTGCTGTTGGTTCGATTCGGTTGCGTGGTAGTTCAACCATGGTTTGATTCAGTGCAGTGCCGCGTAGCTTTTTACAGGTCACGCAGTTGTGCAAGATGCTGGCTACTAGGCGATGTCCGCCGACCAGCCAATAACCGGCTTGATGGGTGGCGCCGTGAGTGATCTGCCTGCCTTGGTGATGAACTTTTTCGTGGTAGTGTTGGACTACGAGCTTCGATAAATGGTGGTTTTTTGGTAGGATAACGGGATGCTTTTCTCACTTTTCCGTTTCTGCGCGTCGCAGTCGACCGCCTACTCGCAGGATACCATCTTCATTTGTGAAACGGTCCAGGCGGTTGAAGTCAGATTCCTTCAGTGCTTTCTTTCTTTGTCGCGTGTTTTCCTTTTTGCGCGCTTTTCACTGAAATTTGTAGAGCTAGCTCTTTCGCCATGGTCTCTTCTTGAACGGCATGCGGGATGACTGTCATGGCTTGTTCTTGTTCTTTGACGGTGGGGCAACGACGCGCTGCAAAACTTTTGTTTTTCTTCTCCCTGTTTAGTTTGTTTCTTTTCTGTTTGAATGTCTTGACATGCACGATGAGATTAGCTATGGCTCGCTGGAGTAAGCGCAAACTTGTGAATCGCTGTAATCTCTGTGTGCCAAGACCATTTGGGTTGTGCAACAAAGTAGCGTTCACCATAATCTCCCTGCGCACTTCAGGATCGTTCTGGTTGAGATAAATCTCTTTCTCCAGTTTGTGTTGAATCACGCTTGAACCTCTGAGGAAACTTGGTCCGTGAAGCCAGTCTGACCCCTGTAGGCTTGAAGCGTTGAGGCGGCGTGTGGCAAGGTCTGCAGGATTTTCCTTTGTGTCCACGTACCTCCACTGGCTTGGGCTTGAATAGCGGCGGATCAGTTGCACTCGGTTTGCGACGTAGACATAGAAACGCCGTGATTCATTTTAAATGTACCCAAGGACCACCTTGGAGTCGGTGTAGAAAGTGACCTCGTCGATCTTCATGTCTATTTCTTTCAGAACTTTGTTAACTGCTTGAACAGCTAGTACAGTGGCGCACAGTTCTAGCCGTGGGATACTTGTATCTGTAAGGGGCGCAACCTTAGACTGGCCGAACACAAGAGCTGTGCTAACCCTCCCGTTCGCATCGAACAGGCACAAATAGACTGCAGCTCCGATCGCATCTTGGCTGGCCTCTGAGAATGCATGTAATTCTAATGGTCCGCCGGCTAGGTTGAGGCACGTTTGTCCGGTGACGGTCCAGCCGAGGTACAAACGTTGTGCCCAGGGCTTTCCTTTCTCTCCGTTCTTGAAGGTTCTCACTTTCATGAGTTCTGGGGCGTCGCGACCGATCAGAATGTGTCTTCTGCAGTCTGGTCTAATGGAGGGATTTCGTTTGCGATTTGTTTGAAGTGTTTGAATCTCCTCGCCATCTCCGGTGTGGGAATTTCGCTCTTGTCTCGCGGGATTGAATCACACTCTATGAGGTCCGCTTGGAATCCGACCAGCGACTTTACTACTATGTCAGTCACACGTCGACCGACCGTACTTCTCTTGGTTGTCTCCGGCACAGGTCGCTAGGTCGGACTTGGTAGGATGGGGGGGGGGGGGGG
>JAOBRD020799468.1:0-13537 GCA_027575215.2 Hydrozoanthus sils
AAGATAAAAATCCTTTCCTTCACTAATTTTAAGCTTTTATTCACAAAGTGTTTGTTTTATGGTCTCTTTCCAGCTGTTGGCAGTTTTTACTGGTTTGAACGACAAAAGAACCTCAATTACTACTTGGCGCCTGTCATAGTAAGTGGCTGCTATTGCCGGATAAAATGCACAAGCTATGAAACATCAATTCTAAATTTATCGAACCCTTTACTTTCATAAGACATTTATTAAGCTTACAACAAGAAATTCTTTTGAAATACTACAACAAGGTTTCAACCACAAAAACAAAAAACTTATTTTATCGCTTTCCGATTAATTTCCTCAAGGAACTAGCTTGAGAGTGAAATGCAGGATTATTTTGTATTTTTGCGCAAAAAACAATATTTTACCCCTCAAGTTGCTAAAGTGTGGTCTGGGTTTAATCGAAGCATGTTCGTGGGTATAAAAATGCTGCGTTTTTGTTAAAAAATACGTGTTCTATAGTTTACCGATTATTAAAGCATAAAATAGGCTGCTTGTAAGCCGTCCTTTTCCTCGTTCCCAACCGCCGTGAGTGGAGGCCCACTAAGAGGAACTATGTATGCATGAAGTGTGGACGGAGTTCTTAGCAAGAAAACTTCTCCATTTTGTAGATTAACTGTTATGCAACATTAATAACTAATTGATTTAATCTCTTTCCTTTCTTAGATCATCACGATAGGGTCATACATGATAGCTGCTGCCTTTTTCAGCGTGTACAACATGGCAATTGACACTGTATTCCTGTGTTTCCGTAAGTGAGACTGCTTTTAAACGAAGTAATACTAAGTTATTGAACCGAAATGAGATCTGTGTAAAAGCTTTGAGAGGTATTTTACAGTATCCACCCTTAGCAACAACTGCCGCGAAGCTTGCAGTTTTCTCTTGCATATTAATCACAAGTAACTTTACGTTTATCGATGCAAATCCTTCACAAGTTACAGATTTACACCAAGAACTACTTTAAGGATGTAGGGTGCCAAATATTTATTTGAACTAATTATTAGATACTGGGGTATTTTATGGTTTGCTGTTGATTTTGAGTTTCTTACGGTTTGATATTTATCTGGATTTTAGGTATAAATTAAACTTACATTTCTCCCGTATAATATGGTTGAAAACAATGAGGTGGTTATGTTTTAGTAAAATGTTGCATAATGAGCAATCAATAGATATCAATCAATAGTTTTTGCTGATGTCATTGTTTACATCCTACTTCATGAGCATAATTTGAAAAAAGAACGAAGATAAGCAACAACTGACTTTAAAACTTGAAATTGTTTATCAAAAGAAACTGAATGATCGGTTCCACTGCCGATTTTAACTTGACGTCGTAGCGGCTATTTTGATGATTTCTTTTGTTTAGGGTACCAACATGGCTGCTTTGTCTGTTGTGTTTTGCGTCTTATGGGAGTGCGTAAAAACAAAGAATTAGTGTAGTTTCAAAGAAGAAATCACTACTCAAGAAAATAAAAAACAGCTGGAGGCAAGAACAGAACGATAATAAGCCATAAATTATTTGTAAAACTGGAAAGTTTTAAAACCGCATTATGGAAAGATTTTTCAGCATTTCAATCTCATATTTCAAAGAAAGTTTGTTTTGCAGAAACATTTCATTATTCAGAATCTTTGTTTCTGTAGCTGAATTAGAAAGAAGAGTGTGTAGGTTAATGAGGCAAAAAATGTAAGTAAAAACTCGCCTAAAAGCACGCCGAGTGATAAGAATTTTTTCACTTTTTAGTGTTGAATGTTATTATTAATGTTGTTGTTTGTTTATCGATGCTCTCATTAACTATTTTACTTGGTATTGCAGTTGAAGACCTTGAGCGTCATGACGGCTCACCCGAGAAACCATACTACATGTCTAAATCGCTCAAGAAGATTCTTGGTAAGAAGGACAAGAAGGTAGAAAGCGATTAGACCAACCGGGTCTGCCGCTGACCCCTTGGTAACCGGGCGCACAACACAGGTTTTGAAGCAGTGACGGACGGGGGAAGATGATCGTTTTAGTTCACGAAAAAACCTGCATTTGTCTCAATATTTGTATTTTATAAATCTTACAAGGAATCTTGAATCTTTAACGACTTTAGAAAGGAGTGTGTTATTATCCGAGCAGATACAACTTTCAAAAGACAAAACCATTATAGGCAGCCTAAATAGGTAATATACGATTTGAACAACTCTTTGTTGAGATTCGGCACGTGTTTCAGACATGGCATTTTATTTCGAACAGTAAGGTTCTAGTGGCTGCCATGTTTAATTTAAGTTGTAGTCAGGGATATTTATTAGTAGTCGAGTTATTGTTGTTGCCGTTAGCCTGTTGTAACTGACCAGGTTGTCAGCACTAACAGGAAAGAAACAGATCGTCATCTCGCTTTTAAAATCATCTCGATAACTTGTTTTTAGCGGGATTTTTGTTTTAACAAACACTATGTTTCAAGCAAAATTGTTGAAATTCGACAGTTTTTGTTTAATTTGATTGTGCGCTTTTTAGAAATCTATTTTACAACAGTCATCGAGTAACAAATGTTCGATTTTTTAGTTTAGTGGCGTGGACAGATCTTGAAATTTCTATGATAGTGTGGTCTATTTTTCCAACCGGATCCATAGTTTAACGCAATACAATTTTATGCGGAAAGCATATAAATTAGTCGACGTACACCGCTATATATGCAAGTTGCATCGCTTTCTTGCCTCACTCAAAGACGTTCCTTCGTTTTTTGTACAAGAATAAGCAAGGGTTGAATCTTTGCTCATAGAAACTTGAACCTTATCAGGTTTAACGTTGCGTAAACATGGTGGAACTGAGGCTCGTTTAGCAGTAGCCGACTAACCCCGTGCCCTCGATACTCAAAGGCCCGCCAGATGAACGGGTATTGAAGGCGGGAACGAACCCAATGCCTTCGTTCTCCCTGACCAGCGGTCGGGAAACAGCGCTGGGTACCAGGATTAAGATGAAATGTATTACTAAGCAAAGGCTGGTGTAAAGCAATCCACTCACTGAATGGCTGGCACCATTACAGCTCGCACCGTTTTTTTTCGATTTGACAAAATAGCTGTTTTGGAAAAAGTAGCAGTTGAAAATAGTTGTAGCATTTGAATATCAAAATGATGAAATAAAAGCTTGGAGACCAAATAGTGTATTGTAGCATTAGTTTGTGTTCACTTTCTTTAGGGCGAGGTGTCGCAAACGTGACAAACCCATTGGAGTTTATACCTATTAAGCTGCTACAACATGTTTTCGCAGTTTTTAAAGACAGAGTTCTGGAAATCCTGGACAACCCTGGAAAAATTTTGAAACCCTGGAAATCCCAGGAAAAGCCCTGGAAATTTTTTATTAAGCCCTGGAAAATTTCATAGAATTTTATTGAAAACGCTAAATTCGCCAAATGATGCATTTTTTTGTTCATTTCAAATAGCATTTAAGGTTTTAGTCTTAATTTTAGCATCTCGTTGTTATGTTAAGCTTTTTGAGAACGAATTTTTGCGACATTAACTATTATAAAGCTGTTTAAACAGGTGATTGTGAACATTAATATTTTCATTCTGGGTTGAAAGAACCCTTGAATTGAAAAGCCCTGGAAAACGAAAAAGATTAGCCCTGGAAAGCCCTGGATTTTTGAAATTCTGAAGGTGTACGAACCCAGTAAAGAGATAAAAACAATCTCCAATATTTTAGTTTAAAGCCTCTTGTAACTGTGTTTGCAGCATGATATTGAGTGTCGAATGTTTCGAAGACAAAATTAAAAAAAAAACTTCAGCGATCACCGAGCCCAAGCCTCAGCTTAATTAATTTTCCTTAAATTTTTGGCCAATCTGAGCGTCGTTCATATAAAAAAACGTGTAGTTTGACGGCAGTGCGAATTACTTGATAATGTTTAAAATGTTTTTCTAATTCTTTGAATCGAGCAGAATAACCAATCGTCACGGTACACAATAATAGTAATACATGATGTACTTAACAATGGAGAAAGCTGGGTACTATTGCTCAGCGGAAGTGATTTTAAAGTTGATTGGTAGGCGCTTCGTGTATCACTTCAAAGAGATCTATTGCAGCTTTTACTCGGGTCTTCTGTGTCAATCGAACTTCACACCATTTTCCTTCGTGCAAGTTCGAAGATATTTCGAATGGTTAAATCAGAGCAAGCACAAAATCGGGACGAAGTCCACACAATTTTGGTAAGTGTCAACGTTATTGAGTGCGCGTTTGATTGTGTTCGCGGTATTCGGCGTGCGTACATGTAGGTAATTCATCTTGCGAGAAGATTATAGTTCTTACAATTAGAAGACAAGTATGCATCTCTTGTGCTTTTCAACTCTTTGCTTCAGCCGTTTTCTAGATAGAAAAGACGAAACATGGCAAGTTTTGCATCGGTTCTGTAAATACTACGAACTGATTCTCTTTTTTCTTTCATGTTTGTGTTCTGTTCAACATAATTTGGTTCTTTGCGTGCAAATGTTTAGTTAATATATCGAATAGAATTTGGCTATCCACAAAAAGTATTCATCACATGCCCTAAGAGCTTATCATTTGATCCATACTTTCGATCATAGTGTAAGGAAATATTATTCTCTTCATATCTTTGAAGCGATAATGCACCGAACTGTTGCGTTTGTTTTGTCTTTGCTAAACGTTTGTGGCTCCTAATAGTAGCTTGGCGTCTAACTAACTGTTTTTTTCCTTGTGTTACTTTTGTTTCTTCCGCTGTGGTACTTGGCGATCAAAATTTGTTAACCAAAGCCTCTTGTTGCCTTTATTGTTAGAAATATCTTATTTGTCACAGCTTTTGAAGAACTCGCTCACTTCTGCTCAAACAAATTTGCTGAAAGCTTACGATGGTTCTTGAATCCCCCCGACCGAATGTACGTCACACACGCATCTTCACGGCAGTCGAAATTCCTAGTTCGTAAATTAATAGTTGGAGTTTATGAGCTAGTTTAATTAAGCTGCTACACCCAGTTTTCACAGTTTTGAAAGTGATAAGAACAAATCTCCAATATTTTATCTTTTAGTTTAAAGCCTCTTTCAACTACTGTTTTTGCTGCATGGTTACATATATAATATTCACCGTCGAATACTCTTTTACCTCTTTAATTACAAAAATTTAAATAACGCTGTAGGCAGTGGAAGAAATCATTATTTGTGGTTTTAGGCCTAAAACACCCGAAAGTTTCAAATATTTTATTTAAGTAATTTTTGAGATCCCATGCTTCCTCCTTTATACAATGTTGTTTGTAAATTAATGTAAGGCTTTTGTAAATGTATGTACATTGTGCTCTTTTTAAATGTCACAACTTTTTAATTTTTCCAGACAATTTAGAAAAGATATACAGAATAATACATTTGAATGTTTAAAGATTTAATTTGAGCAATTTTGGAGATCCTTTTTACAATGTTGAATGTAAATTATGCAAGGCTTACAAGTACATAAAGCTCTTTTCAAATGTCACAATTTTTAACTTTTCCAGACAATTTAGAAAAAGATAATTTTATACAAAATAAATAAACTCGAATGTTTAAAGGTTTGATTTAAGCAATTTCAGAGATGTCCAGCTTCATCCACTTTACAATTGTGCATGTATGTAAATTATGTAAGGCTTTTGTATATTATTTACATATAATATGGTGAGGCCCATATATACCCCCCAGTTATCCGTCAATCTTGGCATAACAGCTATTCTGACAAGCTTCTCATAGTTTTAAACAAGACATTATTTTATGTGACTCAAAACAAAAATTGTTTTACCAATTGTTTCATTTTGTTCTTATTTGTGTGTAATATTAATCGACCCTTCCACTTTTCTGAGTTCTTGAGTATTTTGACAATTGCTTGAAACAAATAATTATTATTGTTATATACCTAGACCTTCATTATTCAAAACGAGTGCTATGATTAGTTGATTCTTGGTCACATGCCCCTGATCAAATTCAAATGTAACCCTAAGTGGGATACAAAATTTTGTGCAAAATGTTGCCCACCTGTCATCGTTGTTTTTTTTGTTTTATGATTGTTTAAGGGAAAGTCTGAATATACAACAAAGCACTTAATGTAATAAGTCCCTTAGGACACAAATTAGGTTTGTTGTCCCTTGAGTTCCCATGTTTCCCCTCAACTTCGTCACAGGAAACATTGGGATTCTCAGGAAAACAACACTAACTGTTTCCCTGGGGTCTGTGTGCATTAAGTAGTTTGTTGTCATGGTAGTGCTTGCTTTGTAACTGCCCAATCAGTGTGCAAATACAAGAAACAGCAATTCTGTTCTGCGACAGGATGCCCTATTGTTTGTTTTGTGTTGTTGGCTAGAACATAGCTGATTACCAGCTAAACTCTCCCTAAGGTATAATAATAACAATTAAGTTGATTTTTGTATAGAATATGGTATTTTATCATCTACCCTAAACCTTCTAAGATGAGTTATGAAATTCTCTTGAACTACTCATCGAAATGCTGCGTAAATAAGTTGTGAGAATTTTCAAACTCTTCGTTTAGCACCCTTATGAGCAAAAGGGTTGAATCATGAACAATTCCCAACTAATGTATTTTGATTTAATACTAGCCAGGTTTCTTTCGACTATAAAAATGCCTGAAATTTTCACTAGCCAAAATGGCTATGGAAAGCCCAAAACCCATGAGCCAAAACTGCATTCTAGCCAGTGGTTAAGTTGGCTACTGTTAGTCTCGAGCTCTGAATTTGGTAAAAGGATTGTTGATGTAACTACAGAGGATAAGGTATAAAATGGATTAAAATGCTAAAAGCAAATTATAAAAATGTTAAAAGATGGGTAGTGGCTATTCAGCCTAAATGTCAAGACAAATGTAGCGAAAACCTTTCTCCAGCTTGTGAGCAAGCACTTTACTCGCGACCATGCCCTGCACAAGACCAACTGCAACACCCTAAAATCGAGCTATGCTGAACATTGCAAGCACAATAAAGACTGTGCATAATCAGAAAATACCACAAAGCCAACCAATGGCATCCAAACCAGAAGCTGCAACTGCCGAAAACCAGAAATGGGCCCCCTTGATGGCTAATGCCTAACCTATGACCTAGTTTACAAAGTCTTGGTAAAACTGACAGTGAACCGGAAAAAAAATTGAGATCATGGCACAAAAGAATTAAGCCATAATTTATCATGTTTAAAGACCACAAGGAACACTTAGATCAAAAACAAACAAACATGTAAACTGATAAACCTGGCTAAAAGCAACTGTGGCCACATTATAAGCAAAGCCATTATTGACAAAATCAACCGAAAAATCTGAGCAGCAATAGGTGCAAACCAATAGAGAACACTCGAGCAGTGATTGAGTGGTTTACAAAAACTAACAACAAAGAGAAACACTCATTCATGGTAGTTGACATCGTAGATTTTTATCCATCCATATCCAAGGCATTTCAAAATGGGAAGCTTCGATGGTGCGGAGATTTGCGAACTCGTAGGCCTATTTTCCTTGCACAAGCTAAATGAGAAATTCAAACATGGTAACATTGGTCTGTATAGGGTGATGGATTAACCTCAGCTGCAGCAGATAAGGAATTCACTGGGATATTTGGAGACCTAGGACTAAAGATCACATTACAATAAAACCTGAAGGTTGCAGACTTTCTCAATGTTACCCTGAACCTGGACAGCAGCAAGTATGTAACCCATTTAGCAAGTCCAACAAAGAATCCATGTATGTCATTGCAAAATCAAGCCATCCGCCCTTGATTATAAAACACCTTCCAGCAGCGATTACTCACAGAATATCAAATCTGTTATGCAGTGAAGAAGAGTGCGATCCAGAAAGCATCAGGCCCTTAATGCGCTGCCCTCATAGCAAGCGGCTATAATTTGTACGCTAACTTTTTAGTACATAAGATGTACATGTGCACAGGGTGAAAATTATATTAAGTTTGAAAAACTAAAACGCTGAGAATTTAATTTCACACATTAGAACGTGTGTGAAATTATTTTAATTAAAAGGTTATCAACTTTTCACCCAAATTTCGCAAGATATGTTTGTGTGAAAAAATAAAAACGCTTAAAATTGTGTGAAAATTATAACACTGAAAATTTCACACTGATCAGAATGTGTGTGAAATCATTTGCATTGAAATGTTATCAACTTTTCACACAAATTTCACACAATATATTAGTATAAAAATTAAAATGCTTAAAATTGTGTGAAAACTAAAATGCAGGAAATTTCACACATCAGAATTTCACACACCAATTAACTTTTCACACAAATTTCATGCACTAAAAAATGATCTTTAGTTTTTTTCGTTTTTCACACAGTGTTTCACACAAGTCTAAATGTGCTGCTTTACATTTTCATATGTTCTCACTCACTGTCAAAATTTCACACCACAAGCTATTGTGTGAAAGTTTTATTTCACATAATTTTTGCATATGTGAAAACTTTCACACTGGTTTCACACAGGTTTCACACCTGTTTCACACAATGCCTCCTCATAGTGTATATAACAAACCTCTGATACAAACGACAAGACAGGAAAAGCAACTCCAACAGAAAAAAGAAATGAGCATGGAAGATAATCTGGTTTAACCCGCCATTCAGCCGAAATGTCAAGACAAACATAACTAAAACATTTCTCCAGCATTTTACTTGTAACCATGCCCTGCACAAGATCTTCGAATGCAACACCCTAAAAACAAGGTATAGCTGTATGCTAAATATTGCAAGCATTTAACAAACTTGGGCACATAATCAGAAAACAGCAAGCCAACTAACAGCATCCAACCAAGCCAGAAGCTGCAACTGCCAAAAATCAAAAATGTGCCCCCCTCAATGGCCAATGCCTAACCAGTAACCTAGTTAATTACAAAGCCATGATAAAAGCTGACAGCAAACTGGAAAAATATTATATCGGGATGATGGAAAACACATTCAAAACACACTTCAGTGGCCACAGATCTAGAGTCTCCCTCAAGCACAAAAACTATCAAAATGACACCATATTCACAAAATACATCTGGGAACATAAAGAAAAAGGAGCAAATTTCAACGTCCACTGGCCAATTATCAAGTGTGCAAAGGCTCATAAAGCCAACACAAGAAAATGCAACCTTTGCTTGAATGAAAAACTTAGCATCCTCTCTACCCCCAAGGACACCTTACTAAACAAAACATCTGAACTTGTATCAAAATACCGAGTACATGAAAATAAGTTCTTCGCAACAAATCAGAAAAGACCTTTGTAACACTGATATATTCTCTATGCACTAATATCTCTTCATATAAATCATTGGGAGAATTTTGCAGTCACTTTCATCATTTTTGCACTAGACCCTTCATTTGAGCTGTCATAATATGTACAAACTTAACTTTTAAAATCCAAACAACTTCTCAAATAGCCTGTCAGTTAATAGATGATTAGTTCCTAAGAACTCTCAGAATTCTCCTTGACTGCAGATGTTGAAGTTGACTTTGAAATTATTTTTGGTGCCTTGAAGAGCAACATCTCCATTAATAATAATAATAACAATAATATTATTAATAATAATAATAATAATAATAATATATTTTATTAGCATCTCAAAACATCTAGCTTGGTATGTACATGTGCCTTGCTAATCAGGGAGACTTGGTTTGGTTACATGTTGATATATTTCTTTCGAATTGTGAGTGGTCTTTTTTACTCGTAGTATTCATTTTCTAAAAGCTCAGTAAATTCTTTGTTCGAAAATAACTATTTTTTTGCAGAAATTTAAATATATTAAGCTTTTCTTTTGGACTACTGTTTCACAGGCACTTGTTTTCATACAATGAACATAGACTGAAATAGCTAGAGTCTGCAGGACATTATAACAAATCGAATAGCTTTTGATGGATGGCAAATATGCCAGGGTTTTGCAAATAAATGCCTATATTTTGTCTTTCAAAATGGAATTGCCTTTTGGAAACAAGAAAATTTAGTTAAAAAGAAACAAAAAGCTAGGAAAATTGATTTTTTTAAGAATCAAGGCAATACTGTTTGAGTTATGTAGAACTCTTCAGACCATTTTGTTTGCTTGAACTCTAGCTTTCAAGAAATGGTTACTATTAGAAAGGCAGGGGATGGGGGGGGGGGATGGAGGGGCAGGCAGTTGAGGGGGTTAGAACATTCTGTTTGCCCAGTATGGCTGGGAAGTCAGCAAAGTTGTCGCAATGTATATAAAAATGTGGGGAAAAAGGTTTTTATTTGAGAGCTATTAGATACACAGTCAAAATTAGTTTACCTAAGACTTAAGACAGTACTAGTGTATGATAGATAAACTAGAAAATGACTTAAGTTTCAATTAGTTTGTATTAATTAATTGTTAGAGACATGTAGTAAAATATTACAAGCCTCAGCAAGCTATATAGTTAGATTTTGAGACACTAACAAAAGTTCAACTTAAGAAAATCCAAAATCAATCTGCGAAAATTGTATATATCATGCATGTACTTCAGCACTACAAGCATGGTGAAGTGATTTACAATTTAAAGGTTTCCATTAAATACCTTTTAAAAGTTTCCACTCTGTCAGATTATACCATAGCATTCCAAAAGTAATGCCCCCCCCTCCCCCCAAAAATTATGGCTACCCACAAAAGTAGCAGCCGTTTTTGCCAACAAAATTAACAGTAACGGAGCCACTATTTTCAGCTTTCTATGGTAGTCTGCTTTTTTGTACTGTTTGTTCATTCGGTTATGTCACATTTTAAGAATATGAATATCAATAAATTTAAATTGACTTTTAAACTTCATAATAGCTGCCCTCTTTGTCAGAGACCAATTTGAGTACAAAGTTTAACATTTTTTTACCTGTCCAAAAGTAACAGCTACCCCGAAAGTAGCTGCCCCTTTTTGCCAGCAAATTGAAAGTAATGGGGGCTGTTACTTTCTGAATTCAACGTTATATGATTCAGCTTTAATGATGTTGATGATTTAAGTATGTTATATGAGGTTCTGGCACATATTAATTATTAGCATAAATCAAGTCACTATATATCAAGCATAAATCAAGTCACTATATATCTATCACGAATATACTATTACTTTTATTATCACAGCTTTTACTATTTAACAATTAGAATACAAGCTCTTAATTTCTATCGGCTATTGATAGAACAACTCAGGCTTTGCCCTAGTCATTCTATCAGACGATAGAAATTGCAAACTTGTATTCTAATTGTTAAATAGTAAAAGTTGAAAACTAGTGGCCAGGACAAATCAAATGATAAAGATCAAGTTGTTGTTAAAATGTAAAACGCCCAAATCTAATGGTTTAGAAATAACAATCTAAGTAAACTTAAGTCAAGAATAAGAAAAATAATTTGTGAAGTTTTCTAGAAAATTTTACTGTTCCTGCTTCATTTCCTGTTGAGTTGACAGGTTTTTAAATGGAGAGTAGTGAATATGTCCAATCTATAACTAGCAAGTTGGGGTTTGTGGGTCAAATGTGATGTGAACTAAAGGGGGGATGTGTTATATGGAGAAAATGCTCTATTAGGAACTAGATTTGAGAAGTTAGCAAGAAATTACATACTATCATATACAATGAGCAATGGGTGTTGTGACCTTTATAGAATTGTAAATAGTAGGAACAGATTGGCATGAATTGGGGATGAGTCCCGACTGGAAGGGACTTGTACATTTGTTGTAGAATTAGACCAGCATAATTAAGCAATCTTTAGAGAACAATTTTCTTGTTAAATATAACCCCCTTTTACTTTACTCCCCATTTACCCCACAAGATACCTATTTATTATTTATTTGTCCTCTCTGTCAGAATACCTGTAAATTCCATAAGGAATCAAGTATAAAAAGGGGGGCATCAAAATATTTCCCTAATGT
Source organism: Hydrozoanthus sils (assembly GCA_027575215.2). NCBI lineage: Eukaryota > Metazoa > Cnidaria > Anthozoa > Zoantharia > Hydrozoanthidae > Hydrozoanthus > Hydrozoanthus sils. The sequence goes on from JAOBRD020799468.1 coordinate 11,847, forward strand.
TTTGAGGTGGGGGGAGGGGGGGGCATCAAAAATATCCCTTCTGCTTTGAGGGGGAGGGGGTCATAAAGTGAAGAGTTGTTAGCCAGGTTTGTTTACTAATTTTTCCTGCAAAAATTAGTCCGTTGCCTAAAATAGCTTTACTGTAGATGGCCAAACAGTTTTGCATATGTGTAACTACCAAAATTTGGAACTCGGTACCTGAGCATATTAAGTCAGCATTGTTTCTTTCATCATTTAAGACTGGACAGATTTTTGAATCAATGAATTAATTTTTAATCTTAAAACACTTTCATTAATTTTTACATTAAAACATGAACAGAAGTGTTTAGTTAGTTATAGTTCAAAAAGTAAAAAAGGTAGTGTGGTGCATTCATATAGTGCCTTTTCCTTGTGAATGCTCAAAGGCACTTTACAATGATCAGTTTGTTTATTCTTACTTTTAGAAGTCATACTTTAGCTAGTTTTTTAATTTTGTAAGCATATTGGGGTTTTAAAAGCACCCATCAAGCATGTCACTATTATTATTACTGTTATTATTATCAATTTTATTATTATTATTATTATTATTATTATTATTATCATTATTTTTATTATTATTATTATTTATTGTTAAATTGATAATCAGTCTCGACACACTAGATTTTTTTTTTCTGAGCAGGCACGAAGGCTTCTAGTTTGCTATATTGAAACTTACTGCACTAAGCATTTTGACTGTCTCTTGTCCGTCTCTTGCCTTTTCGAGATATAAAATGCTTATTATATTCAAAATTTAGAGAAAAGCTTTCCGTCGCTTTAGTCAGTGTGGATTTAAACACATAAAACAAGGGTACAACTCGGATTAGAATCCACTAATACCCTGGGCTGGGTTGTTCAAAGGCTGGTTAGTTTTAACGCTGGGTTAAGCCAAAGTTCAAGCAGTAATTTGTTCTCTTAGGAAAAGTTTACTGTTCTTATAACATTTTGTTAAGATTTTCCTCGGGCTAAACTTGTCAGTTCCAAAATTACAGCACGAATCAGTCTCTGTAAGACTCGAAACAGGAAAGTAAGTTAAAAATTATGTCCGGGTTAGTGCAAATCGGCCTTTGATCAACGGCCCTGAAGAACAGACGCACTTGTTCTATTCTCAGAAGTTAACTTTTTACATCAGGTCGTCTATTATTTAAGAAATATTTTCCTTATGTAATATCATATAAATCATTTCGTTCGTGTTAAGAGCTGCGCGCAACAAATCCCTAGCGCATAGGCTGCCTGTGGATAGAACACGTTTCAAGTTTCGGTGATGGTAGCAATAGTTGTTTATTTTTTTCCCTTCTGAATCTCTTTCTCGTTCAAAGTCTCAAAAAATGTTTGCATAAAATCTTAGTCTCAGTTTGCTTATTGTTTTTTCCCTTCGTGTATAGATTATTATAGACTGAAAGTTCTCATTTTAAAAGTATAAGTGCATATTATTGCATGTATTCATATACGAGAATTTTTTCCAGCGGTTGAATTTCATTTGTTTGCATGTAATGTCTGATGGAACCCAAAACTGTGGCAAATTTTCTGTTTGTCTTGCACTGCGCGGTTTTACACGCTTTTTTTTATAAGAACCAGTAAAATCTGCCCGAGACTCCATCTTAATTTTTTGGCGATTTGAGCCTCAAATTGTTCTTAAATTGTTCTTATTTCTATATGTTTTTAAATCGAAGAAA
>JAOBRD020799574.1:0-26997 GCA_027575215.2 Hydrozoanthus sils
GGGGGGGGGGGTTGGTATGACCATTGTATGACCATTGTATTTTTTAGGGGTTAAAATTGCCAGTCCGGTATTTTTTAGGTGTTGTTGAAGGAAATCCTGTGTTAAACCAAGAACCTGGTATTTTTTAAGGTTGGAAAACACTAAGTTATTAGATTTCTTTCAGTCCCGTGCTCCAGCAAACATGAGACTGAACAAGAAGTTAAGGCAAAGGCCTTTACCGAGCGTTCTATTAGGCGCACGCCTTTATTAACTGCATGTCACGTTCAGCCCAACACGAGGGGAGTTAGCGCCGTTCTGCTAGCTATCCAAGCAAAAATGTCAGCTTTCAATTGGTATTTTTAGGGTAATTTTAAAACCGAGAGGTGTATTATAGGGTGAATATTTTTTAGGGTTTTTTTTGGACTTTCTTGATATCCCTAACCTTTTAACCTCAGAGTGTTCCCCGGGTTTCAGATTGAACAGTGAGCACAAGTATGACTAGAAATACAAATTTTTTTCCCATTTGTCATTCTGTACATTGCAGAACTTGTGAAGAAATCGCGCCATCTTGCATTGCTTAATTGCCAAAACCTGTTGTCGTCTCGTTTACAAGTTTTCCAAAAAACCTCAGCACGTGGAATACGGGATTTTGGCAACACAACAAGATGGCGATATTTCTTCGCAACTCCGGCACACAAAGTTTTACAAATGGGAAAAAATTTTACTTGATCTCGTACTCATACTATTTGTCAAATTTCAAGCTTTATTTACTCGAACATGACTTCTTGCTTGGTCAAACTTCAATAACAATAACTTTCCAAAACAACACTGGTGCATAAATATTAGCTCTCTGAAAACAAAACTTAATCTTTGATCACTAGAAAATCATTTTGAGCAACAGGCAACACAACCTGCCACTGAAACAGTCAAATTTCAAGCACCATAAAGGTCACACTGAATGAGAAATGAAGTTTTATCCCTGTTTCAACAATTTTTTGAATTTTCTTCGACCTGATCATGTTTGGTTTTAACATCTTTAAAGAAAAATCTACTTTGATTCCCTGATCAATCAAATCCCTAAAGTTTTCTCAAAATTCCTGAACTCTTGAGCCTACAGCCTTCTATAGGCAGATTTCATTAATTACCTAACAAAAGCATGAATCCAACTTCCACATTCAAACAAAATACAAGTAAAAAAAATTGATAGAGTGTAGCATAGTTGGTAGTCAGTCAAAGTTCTAGCTTGATTTGACTTAATCCACTTCGTCCCAAGGGGAACATAGGTCAATTACAGTGGCTTTCCATCTTCCTCTGTCTTGTGCAACGTTCTTTACTTCTCCCCAGGTTTTAAGAATTTTCCTCAGGCCCAATGTTAGCCCTCTGCGCCAGGTGTTTTTAGGTCTTCCACACTTTCGTTTTCCTTGCGGGTTCCATTCTAGAGCTAGCTTCGTGATGTTGGAGTTCACTTTCCTCAGCGTATGGCCTATTCACTTCCATCTTCGTGTTCTGATGTCTACTTCCAATGGTTATTGTTTAGACCTCTTCCATAGATCTGTGTTGCTGATGGTATCTGGCCACCTTAACCCCAGGATGTTTCTCAGGCACCTGTTTACAAAGACTTGGGTTGTTTTCATGGATGATGTTGTTTCTCTCCAAGTTTCAGATCTAGATCCACAAAGAAGTACTGACTTGACGTTGGTATTAAAATAATCCGAGTTTAGTGCTCGTTCTTAGTGCTTTGCTCCTCCACACTGGTCTTAGCATGGCAAACACTTGCTGGGCCTTCCTTTTTACTTGCCTTGATATCTTCGTCGGTGCCCCCTGATGTACTGATTACAGATCCCAAGTAGGTGAAATCTTTGACTTCTTCAATTTCATTGTGGCTGATCTTAATACTGTCTGTTTGGTTCATGGCGTTTATTCTCATTGCTTTAGTCTTCTGGGCATTGTTTCGATACTGGTAGCTTGGTGTCGAAAGTCTTGCAGGCAATGAGATAGAGTGCAGATGTAATCGGCGAAGTCAAGGCCTTCTAGACGAAATGTCAGTGTCCACTGTATGCCAGTTGAGTACTGTATGCTGTTCTGTTCAGTTCTATCACAAGAAGAAACAGGAGTGGAGAAAGAAGACAACCTTGTTTCATGCCATTTGACACCAGTTGAAAATGGATCTATCACGGTTCCTCCATGAATTACTCCATGTGAATTCGTCATATAGTTTAATAATAATAGTAATAATAATAACAATAATAATGATTTATTGACAGTATTTCTACATGGTAGCTTTACATCTGTCATGATAAATAATAAACTAACTTCTTAAAACCTAACTAATTACAAATATGATACATAAATTAAAAACTACTGAAAATTGTAAGATTTAAAAATGATATAAAAACTATGAGTGAACATAACTAAGGACACTGAGACAACTTATGAAATTTAAAAAAGGTACGGTATGATGGATATAATTTTCTGGTATGATGGATATAATTTTCTGTGAAATTCCACAGTATCCATGGATTTGCCAAAGCACTTAGTGGTCTATACTGTCGAACGCCTTTTGGAAGTCTATAAAATTTAGGTATAGTGATGTTTGCCATTCTATTGTCTGTTCTATAATAATCCTTAAGGTGGCTATCTGGTCGACACAGGAACGCTCTTGTCTGAAGCCTGCTTGTTCATCCCTCATCTGTTTTTCCACTTTTTTCTTCATCCTCGACAGTATGATACTGCACAATACTTTGCTGGAAATCGGTAACATCGTAATTCTTCTCCAGTTGTTACACAGAGAAGTATCTCCCTTTTTTGGTAGTTTCGCAAGGAGTCCTTTGTGCCAGTCTTCCGGTATGTGTTCCTCATTCCAAATTCTGTTCAGAAAATGGTGTAGATGGGATACCGATATGTTATCCATGAAGGCTTCTGGAGGTATGTTGCCAACTCCGGTAGCCTTCCCATTTTTAGTTGTCTTATTGCAATGATGACTTCTGCTTCCATAATGTCTCCAACTTCGATGTTCAATGTTGGGCCGGCTTCTAGGTTTGGAGGATCTGTTGGAGGGGGTCAATTTAATGCCTCCTGGAAGTGTTCTTTCCATTTTCACAGTTGGTCTTCTAGCTTGGTGAGAGTCGCACCATTCTTGTCTTTTACAGGTATGTTGTAATTTGATGGTTTGCCTCCAAGTTGTCTTGTGATGTTAAAGGGGGATTTGATATCCCATTTTCCACATGCACGTTCTGCTTGTTGTGCCAGCTGTTCAACGTACAATCTCTCTTGTCCTGTTAACATCTCCTTTTCACTTCTTTGTCTCGTTTCGCATACTGTTCTGTTGCCTGCCTCTTTGGTTGCCTTGTTTTTGCGTCAAGTATTCTTTTCTTGTCTTGTCGTCTTTCGTATATCACTTCCCACGTCTTTTCTGAACTCCACTGTTTTCGATTTTGTTGGATAAATCCAAGTGTTTCCTCACATGTTTTTATGATCACGTCTCTAGTTTTCTCCCAAGTACTATTTATGTCCTCTTTGTCCTAATTTAGATGTTGTAGTACGCTAAATATGTTTTGAAGTGATAACTGAAATTCCTTCACAATGTTTGGATCTTTGAATCTCCCTATATTGAATTTCCTCTTCTTTGCTTCTGTTCTTTTCTGTGTCAAGAGTTTTAACTTTATCTTTGCAACAAGTAGATGGTGATCTGAAGATACATCAGCTCCTTTCTTTGTTCTTACGTCTAGGAGAGATGATCTCCATCTTCGGGCAATAGCACTATGATCTATTTGGTTTTCAGTACCTCCAGTTGGTGAAACCCAAGTTGTTTTATGGCAAGTCTTGTGCGGAAAGCAAGTTCCCCCAATGACCAGACTGTTCATGACACAAAAGTTAGCAATTGAAACAGCTCGCCATTTTCATTCATGGTTCCAATTCCATGGGGTTCCATTTCACTTTCTCTTCCCATTCTTTCTGATCCAACGTTTGCATTCAAATCGCCCATAATCAAAAGGATATCACACTTCGGCACAGTGTTAACAGTTGCCTGTAAGGAATTGTTGAATTCTTCCTTTTCACCCTTGTCTGCATTGTTTGTCAGGGCATACACTTGAATGATGGTAGTTTCCTGGAACTTGGTCTCAAATCTTGCTAAGATTATTCAGATGACACGGGATTCCATTTCAGTAGAGCTCTTGTTGCTTTTTTGGTAAGCATAAATCCCACCCTTATCCTGTAAGTCATCTTTGCTTGGGTTGCCCGAATAAACAATGGTGTGTCTGGACGATAAAGTCGTCATTTCTGATGTATTCCATCTAACTTCCCTTATTCCCAAAATTTCAGTAATATACCTGTCCATCTCCAGTTGTTGCGATAAAGTTCTAACTTGATACATTGGGTACTTTCAAAGAAATCAACCATTTAATTCTCCAAAATTTATGGTAGATGTATGGAGTTGAGGCAACTCTTGCCACCCAGCCATACAATCTTGGTAATATAACAACTTTGGAAGCCTTGTTTCTCTCAAAGAATTCTGTGTATCCAGATAAAACTTTCGAAGATTATTCACTTTTTGCTATACTCTGCCGAAGTGAATATGGGACTTATTTTGTCCCAATGTTGAATCCGATTTATGTTAATGAGGCAAACGTTAACAATGACGTCATACTGATATCCGCCTATACTGACAGAAGTAGTTCAATGCATCTGCTTGGACTCAGGCTTCTCAGGCTGAGAATGATCACAGGAATCGCGGTCATTTTTCAATCACATGCAAACTTGATTTTTTTAAGTTCCAGATTAAAACTGTTGTCATCTGTGAACTCAAAAATCGCAAAACCAAAGAAAATTTCCACATCGAAATATGCTTTTCAACAAAAGAAGATTGGAATGTAAATTTTGACCGAGCAGGCCGGGGACTGGTAACCTGTGACGTAGTAGCAGTGAGTTATGTGGTTTTTGTTTAAAAAATTTTGTTTCTGTTAAAAAATGTCATAAAATTTTTATTTCAAAAAATTTCAAGGGAATAATTCATTGATTAAAGTTATAATAATGTGAATATTGTAGCCAGAATTGAATTTTTTGAGATAAAAAAGATTGTCTCTACTTCATGCCTCGTGCTACATCATATGCCTCCTGCTACTGTACATCATCATTGCATGCTTCAAGTCTAAAAAATGTAACAGGAACGGCGAGAAAAGGTTTTATTTTCAAAAATTATTATTATTAAAGGGTTCTACTTTTCATCTGGAACTAAAAAAAATAAGTTTGATAGGGACTTTAAGCTTTTTGTTTTAAGGTTTTCAATAATCTTTCTCATGGATTTAATAATCTAGTAGAATGCAGATAAAAGTATTTCATAAAGGAATGTACAGCAAATTGTTGGAAATGTTCTGGATTTGGCCTAGGATTTTTGTGGTAACTATTTCAGTACGATCACCTCTGTTCATGAATTACATATATTATTAAGTCTGAAAAGGGGTAGGGGGGTTTTCACAGGAGCATCTTGGGCATTTTATTCCATCAAATTTGGTAATGTAATTTTCTGAAATACACATACACTTACCACAATTAACATTCTTTAGTTTCAAGTCTTTCATGTTATATAAAATGTGTTGTCTTATGCCTTCCTACAAATTGAAAGATGAAAATAAAATTTCATTGATGAATATACATATATACATCAATCACTTTTACCATACCAATAATACAGCAAGCAAAAACTTAGCCAAAAAGAGTAGAAAGTTATAAGGGAAGAAGTCAAAACAATGGTATTTTTAAGGAATCCAATTTTGTTGGGGGAGGTGGTGGGTGGCAGCATAGACCCCCTACCCCACCCCCCACCACTTTTTCAGAGCTCAATTTCTCAAAACCTGATTTAGGAGTATTGGTTTTTATTGTATTATGGACTCCTCTCTCCACAAGGAAGGCGTTGGTGCAAGCACTTTATCATTATCTGTTTTATTGAACATGATATTTGCTCCTGAAATTCAGCCCTTCGAAAAAAGGTGGTGGGTAGCGGCACATAATATCCCACCCCCCTAAGTTGGGTTCTTAGGAAGTACCACTGTTTTGACCTTTTCCCTAATGCAATTTGTACTTTGTTTTTGAATATTCTTACACTGTAAGTCTGTCTAAGAAACATAACATCTAATTTACACCAAGAATTATCTATAGGAAATCACATGCACATGTTTGAACATTGGAAGTAGGGAAAGTCCTTTTATTCATTATATTTTGGGATCTCAAAAATTATTTAGGGTGTTTGACTGAGAAAACAAGCTTGTCTGGTACATTATATAATTGTTAAACTCTGGATGAATAAAAGGTTTGTCATTATTAAATTGTAATCTTCTTAAGTATATATCTCCATTACATAACATTTGCAAAAAATGTTTGATAAAGATATTTTTATAGATTTTATTACAACATGACATTATTGAACTCAACATTGTCATTCATATTAGTATCAAATGCTAACTATGAGTATATAATTAGTTTTTAAAAAAAACTATTGAATGCATTGGCAAGTAACATAAACTTGTAGTATTATGTGATAAATACACATTGGCTCCCAATGGAATTAACGAGTGCTTTTTATCAACCTGATTTTAATTGGTTTTCACTTTTGACTTTCTATTATCCTGTTTTCACCAATCGTCCTCATTCTCATATTTGTACTCATTCACTATCTATTTAAGGCCCACATTTTCTAAGATTTTTTAGATGCTCAGACGAAGGGCTAACGCTCGAAACGTCAGCTTTTCCCATCATCTCACAGCGATAATAATTTATTTATCACATAATACTACAAATGCTAACTATAATTTGGTTTTATTAATATAATATACCTATCAATATTATTATCATCGTCATTGTTACAATGATCAACACACCTGTTTCACTGGTTGAACATAATAACTCTCATTTCCATCATTTATGAGACCCCTGTCACAAATAAAGTGAAAGCCATCTTAAAAAAATTTGTTTAAAACAGTTACCATGATTTCTCTATTAAGCCGCCCAGAGGGCTAAATATTTGCTAGCACTTTAGAGGGGGGAATTATTATCATTGGTGTGACTCGATCTAAATTTCTTTCATTCATCCAACTTCTGCACACATGAGAAAAACAACAACTATCAGTTGATAGTTGTCAATGTCTCCCAATACTAAACAACAATGTCTTGAAAAATACCAACTACTGGCCTGAGTTTATAAACAAATGTTCAAGTCTTTGCCCATAAAGAACTGGGTTGCTAAACTCTAAAAATCACCTAAACTCTCAGAGGGTATAAGACGTCTGTGAAAGGTACACCCTGGACTTATTCAGCATGTCTTGTTGAGAGGAGGGGGGAGAGTGTTGGGCTTAATAAATTTCTGGCTTCAAAAAAAGGGGGTCTTATTAGAGAGAGGGGGCTTAACTCTAAAGATAAACTATGGACATGTATAGACTAAAATAAAGTCAGTATCATCAAATAGTTATATAGTATAGATGTCCCAGGTGGCGGAGGTACTCCCTATATTGGAAGGGTAGGTATGGCCATCAAATTTTTTATGGGTTAAAATAGTCAGTCCGGTATTTTTTAGGGGTTGTTAAAGGAAATACTGTGTTAAACCAAGAGCCTGATATTTTTTAGGTTTGAAAATACAGTCCAACGTTTTAGTAAAGGTTCATACTGAACAATAAGTTAAGACTTTTGACCTTTGGTGAACATCCTATTACACACATGCGCACACCTTTATTTACTGCATGTTACATTCAGCACAACATTAAGGGACTTATACCAACCTGATAGCTATCCAGGGGGAAAAAATCAATTTTAAATTGGTAATTTTTAAGGTAACTTTTAAACTGAGAATTATTTTTTCCAGTGCAAAATTTTTATTTCTTGGGGTTTTTTTGTGTGTATTTTTTAAACTTTTCTGATGGTCATTCCTATCCTGGCCTTCTAACCCTGGAGTAAATCCCTCTCATAGGATAGATGTTTATCCATATGACTACAGCCTAACTGACTTACAAACAGGGTAAACATTTAGTAATAACTGAGTCTGTGAGGTCTGGCCAAAGGATTCCCACTGTACAAGCAGAGTGAAGAAAGCTCCATATGAAAGATTGAGACCAAAGTAATTAAATAACTGCTCAAAGTACCATTCCCCAGCCTGATCAAGAGGTTACTAAGATATGCAGAAATTGGTTATTGGCATAAAAATTTAAATGTTAAGCTGTAATAGCTTATTGTTTTTTTTTTCTTAACTTTATTTAGAGTTTCATACTTTCATTTACTTACAATATATTTGCTATAAGGAGTACTAGTATAACAAAACCATAGCCAGAATTTCTAGCAGGGAGTGTGATCTATACAACAAAGAAACAGATCAAACAAACAAGTGGGTCCTTGAGGGGACCTCCTCTTTTGTATTATTTTTTTTTGTTTCTCTTGGCTCAACAACATCTAATATAATGTATAATACATGTTGGTATACTGTATGTTGTATACATATAGAACTGGCCAGGAAAATGCATTTTATTGCTGATCAAAAGACAGAGGCAAAGTTATTAATAGGCAAGTTTTTGTTTACATTTTTAACTCATTAGAATATGCACCCTTTTTCCATTTCAGTTACAGAAACAAAGCTTCTGAATAATGAAACGTTTCTGCAGAACAAACTTTCTCTGAAAAAATGAGATTGACATGCTGAGTAATTTTTTTGAGATATGGTTTTAAAAACTGGAAATTTTACAAGGAATGTATGGTTCATTATCGTTCTTGCCTCCAGCTGTTTTGCATTTTTTTGAATGGCAATTTCTTCTTTGAAACTACACTCAAAGAACCGAAAGTTTGGTCACTCAATAATTTTGATGAGCATTCTCAAGTTTTAAAGTCAGTTACTGTTTATCTCTGTTCTTTCTACGACTTAAGTTATATGCTAATGAAGCAGAATGTAAACAATGACAGCTGAAACTCGTCTAAAGGACTTTCAATCCTCTCCTTATGGGGACTTCCTTTTTTTGGATTTTTGGGATCCTCTTGTCGCAAAAATAACTTTTAATGTGTTACAATACATATTGGTATATGTTGTATCAGCACAGTTGTTCGGCAAATAAATAAAACTGAAAATTGAAATAAATAAAACTGAAAATTGAAATATGACTTTAAAGAATTCATAAGACTAAGCTTTGCTAGCTTTAATTTTCAGCCATGCATAATAATTAGTGCCATACCAAATCTTCATAGTTTAAAAGACTACTTGACAACTTAATAGTACTGAAATATAATAATTATAATTTATAACCCACCCAATAATTTTTGAGCAATCTTATTGGGCAAAAATGCATCACATTAAGATTCAAAATCAGAAATAGGTTATCAGCCAATATACCCCTTCCGATTTGATAATTAAGTTTAAAACTCAAAGTTTACATTCCATCCAACTTCAATAACTATGGAGGAGAGAAATTTTCATCACTGCAGCTTCACTTTTTGGCCAACTGTTCATTTTTCGGACAATCAATCAGCCGTGGTCATTATCCTCTGATATCGGGTTTATTTACTAAATAACTGCACATGGTATATACATAATACATTACTGATTGAATAAAGAAATAAAATTATTTAATATTCATTCTAAACACTCACTCTATTCCATTGCATGTGCTTATTGATACAACTGAGTCTGATACGCCTCGCAATGTTCCTTGGTAAAAACAGTGGTCTTCGGTCTGTTCTCACAAAAAAAATTACAGTTTTCAATGATGTAAACTTAACTGACCACCTGGAACCTTTCACTTTTTGCAAGAATGGGCCATGGTAGAATTAAAAGCATCAATTTCAAAATATGGGAGGACAGCGGCAAAGGGTTTTTTTGTCTGAAATTTTGGCCAAAAGGATTTTTATTGAGCCCTCTTCCCCTCAGCCTCCCCTCCCTCCCAATCATTAAAATATGTGAGTGGGCATAGCAAGAAAATTAGGAACTAGGATTCATATAAATACATTTCATGTATCCAGTTTGGAAGAAACTGGTTTTCAACTTCAATTTACTAGTCTATAGCTATATATATAGGATCATTTCAGGTTTGACAGTTACTTTCCATAAGTTAATTATGAAAGGAGAAATTAGATTTTGATAAACCTGCTGTGGCTGAAAGGGCTACAAGACATATAGTTCTTTCTTATGGTATAAAGAAAGGCTGTTTCAGGAGTTTTATATCAAAATCTTGGGAATTATTAGAAAAAATCAGGAATCGGGGCCCGGGAGATTGAGACAAAGTGGGAGCCTGTATGCATAATTAGTGATAACAAAGATTGAATCATTTAAAACAGATTTGTTTATCAGCACTTTTTCAAACAATTTTTGTGTAAAATCAAACTGTAAGAAAATATAAACAAATTGTCTGTTACTGTCCTTAAAATAAAAATTGATGGTCTATTCTATTGAAAAAATTTTTGGACAGATTAATATTCAGACAAACTTTTTGTCTGAAATTAAATTTGTCCAAAATTTTTGATGTTAATTTATAGCCCCCTTCACCAACACAATTACTTTACAAACCAATGACCAAAACAAGCCAAACAAATTTGAAACTCTAAAAAAAATTTTTGTGCATCGAATGGCTATCCATGGCCTGAAGAAAAATTCCAATGTTTTTGGACAATTTTGACTAAAAGCTACCCTAAAATTAGCAATTATAGTTGAAAGAAGAAATAAATATAAATACAAATAATCATTTGGCCAGTTTTTTTTATCATCAATCAAGATCTGGAAAATAATATTTTGAACAAACGACATTTCTATTTAAGGTAAAGGTTTTTTGTTTGCCTATTCGTAAAACCACAGGTAACCCACAAATATAGGGTATATGACCACATAGCATGAGCTTATCACTGGTGATTTAAATAAACTCTGCAGTGTATGTCTTTTGTTTAACACCCAACAAAAATCTGAAACCGGAAAAACTGATAACAAAATAGCTTTTTGTCATACAAGGTAACCACTACAAGTGCACTGACACTATGCCAACAAATAAACGAAACATGAAATGAAATGGCTCAATACAATCCTTAAATCTTGCCAATAAACAGCTGTTTGTTCATGTACTGATCGACCGACCGCTGAAGCTAAGTCAACGAACTGGCGTCAGAAACAAACAAAAATGGTCTCATGAGTTGGTTAATGTTGGACAGACTAAAGCTGGGACTAAAATACTGAGTGACGACCTTGAAAATAAAATTTACTCGGTTACTATAAATCGACGAGTGGAGCTGAGGATATTCTCACATCCTCATAGCCATAGGTAAGTTCCCCCGGATCATGAAGTCTTAAAGCAAGATACGTGTAGTTAGAGAATACCCACAGACATAATTAAACTTCCCTGTAAATATATATATAAACAGACCAAATGCAACAAACAAACAAGACAAAGAAAAAAAAGCTCACGAAAGCATTACTTGTATTATTTACTTTTGATGAAAAGGTAGATAATTCTTTCAATCTGACGGGTCTATGCAAATTCGCAAAACAAACGCGTGCTTGTTTGTAAACTTTACGAGGTTAAGGGTCGACGAGGACACGTACGCAATTTGAAAAACTATATGTCATTTTACAAACCAAAACGAATTTATTATAAAATGGCGTAAAGAAAAACATCGCTAAGAGCTAGCCGAGTCATGCTCTGTCAGATCATTAAGAGAGATATATATTAGTGACAAAATCCCTTGAAAGTGTTGTCAACACTTTATTCAACTCACCTTGGGTTGAGCTGTTACGAGTCTTCCCTGGTTATCATAATACTTCGAAACAAAACCAGCGACAAGTAAGTCTCTGAGAACGAAATTAAAAACAAATGCAGATGTGAGTGATTATGAGCTGAAAGTTCGATTCAAGTGAATGAAGCGGTTTCTAAAAACATGTTTATCTAATTTTACGGAGCGTACCGATTAAGAGTTAAGTCCATGACCATTGCCTTGCTTCGTGTTTCAAGTTTCAGAGCAATCTTGTTCCTATGCCCCATCTGAATAAGTAAAAAGGCTGGTAGTGTAAATGAAGAAAGTATATTTAAACAAAGGGTGGGATTTTACAACCCATCCCTACCTTTGTCGCCGTACTCACATCCCGTCGCCATCGTTCGTGAGTCAAAACAGTTGGAGTTACCCACTCAAATACATCAAGTTCACGGAAAATACCATTCTGTAACAACCTTGAATTTATACCTGGAGAAAGATTGAAGAGCTACTGATTACAAGTGCTTCACGTGCCTGTGTACACTGTTTCTTCTGACAAAAAATATGTTGGGCTGGGTTCAATAATATTCTCGGCTCAGGGATAGTTCTCTCTGAAAATTAACTCACCTGAGCCCTGAGGCTCTCCAATTACTTCTGAACAAACAAACAGGAAAACACAGAAATACAAAAACAAATCATTGAGAAACATTCTTGTCAAAGAAGTTCAACGTTTGAAGGCAAGATACTCAGTTGACGGAAGCTGTAAATCTTTTCACTTCCTCTCCAACAGCCATTTTGATCATGTGCACCGACCGTGCCATTTGTTTGAGCCAGCGTTTGATTGGCTGTAAAACCAGCGGACATGTTCGTACAAACGTATAATGCAAGAACCGTTACGAAATGCCTTAATTTGTCGCAGGATCAATTAAGATCTTTCAGCCAAACTGTAAAACCAGAAAAAACAATAAATGTGCAAGGCTGAATACTGCGAGATATTAAACATGCCAGTGAAGAGATGCGATTAGAAGATCGGACAAAGCCAGATTTTGCAGTGCCATGTTCGTATAAAATAACCGTTCGACTAATTTTTTTAAGTTCCAGAGGAAGAGTAGAACCTTTAATAATAGTAATTTTCAAAAATAAAACCTTTTATCGCCGTTCTTGTTATATTTTTTAGATTTGAAGCGTGCAATGATGACGTACAGGAGGCATATGACGTAGCACGAGGCATGAAGCAGAGACAATCTTTTTTATCTCAAAAAATTCAATTCTGCTACAATAGTCAAATTGTTATAACTTTAATCAACCAATTATTCCTTTGAAATTGTTTGAAATAAAAAATTATGACATTTTTTAACAGAAATGACATTTTTTAAACAAAAACCACATAACTCACAGGTTACCAGTCCCCGGCCTGCTCGGTCAAAATTTACATTCCATTCTTTTTTTTTTTTTATCAAAAAGCATACTTAGACGAGGAAATTTTCTTTGGTTGTTCGAATTTTGAGTTCACAGATGACAACAGTTTTTAATCCAAAACTAACTACTACGAATTCAACGATTACGATGACTACGACTACTACGATTGCTACGACTACTACGACTGCGAAGACTACGACTATATACTACCGTGAATACGATTACAAATACGATTGCGACTTCGACTACGTTTGCAATTACAACTATGATCATGACTTCAACCTCGACTACTATTATTCTTGTTAATACTTCGATGCAGGTTCCTTTTATTCTGATTAAAATCTCTTTCTAAACTTGACCTGTAGTTTTGTTGTGTATATTATCAAAAAGTGATCGCACGACTTTTCTCGTTCAATTTTGAAATAATTTGCACTCAAGTGTTTTTGAAAAGTTCAAATTGCATTTGCCCTGCGGGCTTATGCAATTTTGATACTTTTTGAAAAACCCACAAGTGCAAATTATCATGCCAAATTGAACTCGAAGTCGTGTGATTACCTATACAAAGTGGATTCTACTGAAAACGGCCGTTGAGCGTTCTCGTGGGGCCGGACAGCCAAAATGAAAACTTCCGACAGCGATTACGTCAGCTAAAATTAAAATGCCGAAAACGTTAGAGCTGTGGTTTACATGTCCCGAGCACATCAGCGAGCAGTTTCTAACCGTTTTAGCGTTGTCGCTTTCGTGCGGAGGCAGAATGAAACGATTCTAAAACGTTTACAAGACCGGCATGAACACAAAAATTTTTAACCGTCTTCTAACGAAAACAAGTACGTGACAGACGGACCTGAGAAATCTTTTAATTCCAAGACACATAAGAAGTTTGTTCGTGTGTCACTGTATTGTATTAAGGCTAGGATTTCCTTTTATGGTGGTGTTGTCTACTCATTTTGTGACCACGAAAGAAACCACTCATGCAAGTGTTGAAAGTAGGTGCACGAAACCGGAGAATTAGTCTCAAATTTTGGCTTGTGATAAAACCGGAATTTTAATAAAAATTTTCTCAACCCAAAAATATCAGAAAGAGTGTCTTAAACAACATACCAAAAATCCAAAATATCCCTTTGGTGGAAAATCTCCAAAATCGGCATCAGGGTATGGGAGTCTAGTTCCCATACCATGAAAATAACAGACAAGTTTTTGTTTGCTGTAAACTGGTAAAACAGAATTTAGTCTACTTTTATCAAAAACATTCTAAATTTCTAGCCAAATAATTTTCTACAACTCAGACTTTTTGTTTTACCATAGGCCACCCACACAAAAAAGATACAAAACCGAAATCATCCTTTTTTAGATAATAACACTGCATCGTAGATTCGAAATGTCTAGATGATTTCACAACTTAAGTTATTCTTTTTTGAAACATTTATCAACGTAAACAAAGTCATTTTTCTTCATTCAGTCATCTTGAATGTCGTGCACTTTTAATGCCCAAGTGTCTCCAATTTGAAACAACTTTGTCCTTTGAAAACCCAACACGCAGGTAGACACAGAAAATACGTTTTTTCTTAATTGACATGAAAATATGTAGATAATGACTGTCGATTCTGGCAAAAAGCGAGTGAAGATTTAGGTGAAAATCGTTTGTTATACGACAAAAAACACATGTATCTACCGTAGCGCAATTGGTAAGGCGCCAGTCTGTCGTGCGGGAGGCCCGGGTTCGATTCCCGGTGCCGGACCTTCACTCAGGGTCTTGAAATAACTGAGGAGAAATTGCTGCCTTTGCTCTAACATCTGCGTACGGTTAGAACTTTGCGTCTTACCGGATAAAGACGTTAAACGGTAGGTCCCGGGTAGCAGACCTCGAGGTGTGAGATCACTGAGATGGTCACGTAACTTTGTTGGATGGTGGGTTTTGACGGCAAAGGGTTCTGGGTAATAAGTTGCTTTTCTGTGTGCACCTACACAGAAAGTGTAAAGAAAAATGGACACTTAAGTGGTCTGTGATGACAACGACGTTTTAGAGGTTTACCGCCGTTGATGGCTTGTTCAAGTCTCCATCAGGGAAGGGTGATGCAATTATGGTGAGAAATTTTAGATTAAAGCACACACTTCTGCAGGAGTTCTGCATAGAACGTTTTATTTGCAGCATGTCTCAGAGTTCCATTGTGGATTTATTTATGGATTAAACTTCGGCGTGGTTCGACTGACACAACGAGTAGCTATTTTTCAAAATGGAATCAATATCAGTGATTAAGTGCAGCGTCTTAACTTTTTTTTAGTGTTGGGAAAAGTTGATGTGTGCCATCAAAATGATCCGAGCTTTTGCTCGAAGGCATAGAACAGTGATCGCCCTACTATTGTTGCTTGGGCTGTTTGCCTGGATTTACGAACGGATCGTGGTGAGTTCGTCTTGTGAGGGTGCTTCTTGCTCAAGATCAAAAATAGGCGACTTGGAATTTGACGACGAGGACGACCAGTCACCAACAAGGTGAGCGAGCAGACTTTATTTCATGTTTACACATGTGTGAACTGCCGAAATGATATCCATGCATCACAATACCTTTTGTTTCATTTCTGCTATAGGAAATTAACAATTTTCGCTATTATGCTTGTATTAAAATCACAACTCGTAGATTGTCACCAAACTAAAACGAACTCCGTATCTCTGAATACCGAATCATTCTCGTACTTATGCTAATTAATCTCCTGCAAACCCCGTACTAAAACTAACAGACCTCAAAAACTTCCGGCACAAATCAACAGATTTACATTTTACTTCTCGTAAACTTGTATACTTTTCCCGACCCGAATGCACTGAAATGTATTTAGAAAGCTTTCGCAGATACGAATTAGTGAAATATCTTTGCATTTCCGGCTGACGTGTTTCGAACACTGGCTTGTAAGTGTTTTGATAGTCAGAAAGACATATAAGAACTTACTGTTATCGAGATTAATGAGACGGTTCATTTTAAGATGTTTTCTCGATTTTTGTTTTGTAATTGAATGAACTGCAACACAAAGTCGAAATTGAAATTGATACTAAGCATGGCTTGGTTTATTTTTTAAGTCTTGGTAGAAAAATTGTTGCCACCCACCTAGTTTAAAAAGAAGCTAGTTTTTTTCTTGGACATGTATAACTTAATTAAAAAAATATTTTTCCTCAACTGAACTTCTTTGTTATTTTTACTAAAAAGGCAATAATGGACTAATGGTTCCCCGTTAGATTAATTAACTTCTCGATCGCGTTTACTGTTTAAAGAGGTTTCGAGCGTAATTTCATGTTTCTAGAAACCTTGATGTCACTCAAGTTTTCAAAGAAGTATTTACGCCAAGGATGCTTGAATCACTGTCATTTTTGTTAGATTTGAACAAAGATAGCTGCCTATGATTGAAGGTAATTAATTAACATGACATAATAAAAAAAATCCTTGGGAGTTATGAACTTGATTTTATCACTGTCTTCTAACGCTTTATTTCAATGCTCACAAGAGTGTATGCATGTTGTATGTTATATTGAGCAGACTGTATGATTGTTGTAGAATGTACATAATTAGGTTAATTATAGACCCTAGTGTGTAATTGTATGAATGTTGTACATTGTATGTGTGTTATACAGTTTGTATACATTTTGTATGTTATATTGAGTAGGTTGTATATTTGTTGTATGTTGTATCTATGTCATAGGCTGTATGTAGAAGGTTGTATATATGTTGTGGGTTATATGTTACAATTTCTATGTTATTTACTGTCACTAAAACTTCTCTAAGTGTTTTCTGTGTAAATGCAGACATTGAAAAAAATATGAATAAAGTTAAATGAAGCTGTTGAAAAACCACAGAGAAAACAGCGTAAATCAAAGAGCATTACACACTTTTCAAAACATGAGAATCATTATTTGTAAAGTTCTCTAGAATAATTTGGTAACAGATGGACAACAAGATGTTATAACAACAGTGCAGTGTGTAGCGATGAAAGGGCTTTGAAGTAAAACATAGTACAATATACCATTGTCATTTTTATCTAAAAGGAGGAAAGCATCATGTTAAATTAGCCTTTAATTTACAGCTTTTAAAATCAAGTCCTCGTGTGTATATAGGCAAGTTTCTGCTGATGTCATTGTTTACAGTTTGCCTCATTAGCATACAACTTAAGTCGGAGAAAGAACAAAGATAACAATCACTGACTTTAAAACTTGAGAATGCATATTAAAATAAATAAGTGACCAAAATTTTGGTTCTATAAGTGTAGTTTCAAAGAAGAAACCACTACTCAAAAAAAATGAAAAACAGCTGGAGGCAAGAACAACAATGAGCCATATATTCTTTGTAAAATTTCCAATGTTTAAAACCATATAATGGAAAGATTACTCAATATTATCAATCTCACATTTTCAGAGAAAGTTTGTTTTGCAGAAACATTTCATTATTCAGAAGATTTGTTTCTGTAGCTGAATTAGAAAGAAGAGTGCCTATACTACACAAGGCAAAAAATGTAAATAAAAACTCGCCATAAAAAGACAGGCCACCACACAGTATCAAAACTTGCTCTTTTCGATCAGATTTTAGATTCTTTTGAGTCCCTTCTGGAAAATGAGAAACTAGTATAGACCAACAGCTTAATGTCCATGTGTCCTTGCATGGTGTGGTGAAAGAAGGCTGCACAATGTCCAAACCACAGCAAGGCCAAGGATTGAACCCGAGCCTCACATTTGGTACTCAGAGACCCTATCAATTGAGCCAAGCTCGCACACAGTGCAATAATTGAAGGGTCTAGTGCAATAACAACTTAAGTGACTTTATATGAAATGCTAAATTCTCCCAAGAGTTATGAAGAGATAATAAGGATAATGTAAGGAGAATTGACAACTTCATCAAAGTCACTTATGTCATTTTTGCATAAGACCCTTCAATTGCTCCAAGTGTGTGAAATTTAATTTTGTTAAATGGTGTATTTGCACTGTTCCCAAGCTCTGGAAACAAAAGAAAGTGTTTCTTGGTGAGTTAGAAACTAGCAGTGTTCATAAAGTCCTTCTAAAGTTTTTTTAAATTTTTTTTAGATTAGAACTATCAATTGTCATCTATGAAGTCAGAATTTGAAAAAAAATTGAAATTTATATTTTGACTGAGCTGGCAGGGGACCTGTGATGTAGCAGCTGGCATTTTTAGTGTTTTTGTTAGTTCATGATTCAGAATTCTGATTTTCTTTAGACCTTAAACAGATGGTTGATCAGATGTCATACAAGTGTTTTGCAGGGAAAATCATGATAAACCAAACACTTCAAATTGAATTGTTTGAATACTATCATTTACAAACTTTAAAAGTGATAAAAAAAATGAATGAACTTTGCAAACTTACAGCCAGTTGCTAGACAACTGACTCATGCTACTTCATCACATCAGGACCCAGTTTCTCAAAACCTGATTTAATAGTGCTAACCCAGGATCAACTTTTTGGTCCATGTTCCTGTTTCCTTCCTTCTGAAGCTTGGTCTTGGCTGAAATACTTTGGTTAACCTGTTTGTTTTATTAGTAGTTAGCAAAACAAAGCTTTACTTATGAAGAAATTATGGTTTAAATTTTGTCTTAATCCAGGGTTAAGTTGATCGGGGTTTTGAGAAACTGGCCCCTTAGGACCTTAGAATTGAACTCTTGCTCTGACCAAAATGGACAGGAGTCTAAAACTGTCTTATTTGAATGTTTCAATCCTCAAAACATGACAGGAACTAGGAGAAACTATTTTGTTTTTAAAAATTTATATAACTAGAGGATGCTACTTTGCATCTAAAAATGTTTAAAAAAAAAGCTTTAAAGGGACTTTGATTTTTGTGTACTACTTGATTTTTAGTGTTTTTAATTATCTAATAAATAATAGATATATTTTCATTTAATTTAGTTACCTGTATGGGTGGCAGAACTGAGGGGGGGGGGCAGCCCCCTTCTACTAAATATTATTTTCTTGCCAACAAAAGCATTAACTTTTTAATAGGAATTTAAGATTTTACAACAAACTATTATAATTTTCACTGTGCCCCCCAGTTATTTTTTGCTTTCACTGTCCATGACCTGAAGAGTGTGGCTATGCTACATGAAAAAATGTTGTATAGCATCAGAAAAGAGCAACTAAGGTTTTCTTTATTAACTTTTCTATTTATTTACATTCTGCTTACACCAGACTAGTATTGAACACTGTTCTAATAATAAATATGGTTTGTTTGCAACTTAGTCTTTATTTATTTTTATTTAACATGTATCAAGGTATGTGGTTTTCTGGAAGGCAGTTGATGAGAAATTTGCAATGAAATGTAGTACATATCTTTGATTTGTCTTATAAATGCTGATTTTTTTCTTTCAGGTTAGATAATCTACTCTTGGTTCCAAATCCCATTGTGAATCTGCGGCAAATAGCGAATTCAAGTATTTGTACTCTTCCGAATGTTGACCCATTTGAGGAATCAGTTCAACACCTTATTGAAGACGTTGGAACAGATCCTGGGTGTGTTGGACCAAAGCCTCACTTCCATGTTAATAACGAGGGCTTTTTTGTGCCAGTATCAAAACTGGCAAAAAAAGAAGTAGTTTTGTCGTCTGTAAAGTATCAGCCAATCTTGCGACCAGAAGGAGATGATTTTGATTTTGAGCTTGGCAACGAGATGTTCCCATACAGGAAAACTAATCAGAACCTGAACAAGAGTGTTAACTCAGATTTTATAAAGATCTCATACAAAACTGTTGGCCCTGAGGCAGATGCTAACAGACATGTTTTCTTTTCATCAAGAGTTATACCCAGACTGGGATTGATTAAGAAACTACGTCAAGTTAATAAAGAATCACCTCCAGGGATTCCATTGAATGTTTTAGTTTTAGGGTTTGACTCAACTTCTCATGCAACATTCAGAAGAAAACTTCCTTGGACAGTGGATTATCTAGAGAGAAAGCTTAAAGCCTATGTGTTGCGTGGATTCTCTATTGTTGGTGATGGGACAACTCCCTTCACAACTGCCTTGCTATGTGGTAAATTTGTTGGAGAGCTTCCCAAAGCCTCAAAAGGAGCTGAAGAACAAGGAACTGTTGATGATTGGCCATTTATATTTCAGAATTTTAAAAAACATGGTTATGTCACAATGCATAGTGAGGACGACCCAAAAATTGCAACTTTTAACTTACGGTTGAATGGTTTTGCAGATCCACCTGCACATCACTACTCAAGACCCTTTTGGCTTGCAGTGGAAAACAGTGGAGTCCGCAAAGAAATTAAGAAACACAATCTAAAAGCAAGAGTGTGCTTTGGTGGCGAGACATTACACAACTTTACTTTAAACTATGTACTGAGTATGTTTGAAGCATATAAGAACACACCAAAGTTTGCATTTGGCTTTTTTTCATACATCTCTCATGGAGTCCCGGACAAATTGAGCTATGTGGATGAAGACTTGCGAAAGTTCCTGAAGTTCTTTCATCAAAAGTACCTTAATAACACTATGCTTATAATGATAAGTAAGTTACTCCAAGGGTTCCTGTGTTATGTTATAATTTCACAGGTTCAGGGGGAAGGGGGTTGGGGAACATTTTTTTACATCAGAAACTTTAAATATGGCAGTTAATTTTTTGAGTCTCAAAAGTTCTGTGACTGTGTTTTTTGTCATTGTAATGGTAGGATTCTTTGTATGGTAGAAGTTGCATTAAAACTTTCAATGCTGTAAAGGTCTGCAGTTCGGATTTTAAGTGAACTGATCTCTTTGTCAATATAACAAGAAAGCCAATTGCAGTCCTGAGATTTTGTTGGAGGTTCAGAGCTTAATAAATTGACATGACGAACTTATATATTTTAAGAAAATCACTACATTTTCGCATAACTTTGAACATACTTTGTTTTTTGTGCTTAAATGTGTGTTTATTGTACTTTCCTTTGGCCCTTTAGTCCAAGATATAATGCTAGATCCCATATTGTTTAAGAGAATATTTTATTTCACATCTAATTTCCACAATTTGATATATTTTGAAGATCAATTCCCATTTGAAAGGTCTAGTAAAAAACAGTTTGAGTGACTTTTGATGAAGTTCTCAACTTTCCCTACATTATCCCTGTTATCTCTACACAACCATTGGAAGGATTTAGCATTTCATACAAAATCTTGTTTTTACACTAGGCCTTTCATTTGCTCATAAACATGTGTTATGTAATGATTAGTAAGGCGTGTATAACTGACATTGAGTTGAAAGAGTATATATATATATATATATGTATGTATATAGCTATTGCCAAAGGTTTTTGCATTTTATTTTTATCATTTGCTTAGTTGCACAAATTGACAAAGTAGCCTTTTTGCAACAAAATATAGAGTCAGCTGTGCTAGATTTAAACAATGATGCAGTCTCTAAGAAAAATATGAAGTGGGAAAGCATTAATTTTTTTTGTTTTTTTACAGTGAGTTCTATCCCTCCAGTATGGTAGGCAATGTACCAAAATTAATTACCTGTAATAATTAGTACGGGAGATTTTAAAAACTGACGGAAAATTTTTCAGTTCTGTAGATCTTGATCATGGAACCTAGTATTTTTTTACAAGAGACTATGCAATAAATTACATGTAAAATGGGTTTTGCTCATGCTGATAGCAGCTAGTTCACATTTTTTAATTTCTGAATGTTCCAAACAACTTAACTCAAATGATAATTACACAAAACAACAATTTATAGCCATGATTATATTTTGCAAATTTATACAACTGATTCTGTTAGCATTGCCATCAGAAATTATTTTTTTGGTTCTGTAAAGCAATCATATCCAAGAAAATATCTTGGCGCTGATAAATGCAGGAATTTGTTACATACATTGTAATATTGTTGCTCCCAGATGAAAATGAGGCATTTCAGGCACTCATTCAGTGCTAAGGAAATGGTAGCAAATCTTTGACAGTGTTTACCAAAGTAGAACTATGATAAATGCAGGCTATTTGCATAAGGGACAAACCAGTTGATCTCGAGGGGGGAGTGGAAGAATGATTTCTCTGCAAATTTTTTTTTGAGTCAAGCCTCAGAAAAAACAAATTTTGCCCATTTCCAACATTATTTCTGTTTATAGGATTTGCATATGCTAATTTATTTTTCTGTTTGGGGTGGCCCTGAAAACTATTTTTTACAAATTCTTTCAAACCCCCCCCCCCCTTCCCCCCAGCACTCGAATTCAACTGGTCTGCCCTAAATCAGGTTGACTAGCCCTGATTATGCAATCGTTGTTTTCAGTGCCTACTGCAAATATGAGATGTTTTAGTTCGCAAACATCTTATTTCATATCTGTTTGCTTTTTAGGCGATCATGGTGCCAGAATAGGACCACTGCGAAACACCATGCAAGGAAGTCTGGAGGAGCGATTGCCTTGGGCATCTGTTGTCATGCCAACATGGTTTGCCAAGGCATATCCGAACCTTGCTTCAAGTCTGCATCACAATCAAGACTATGTGACTTCCCCCTTTGACTTACATGCAACTTTGCATCATTTGTTAACTTATCCTAATTTTCCCAAAAATATGAAAACCCAAAGTTTATTCACAAAGATTGGGATAAGCCGAACATGCCCACAAGCAGGTAAGGAGTTTTGGTTGGTTAGTCACAGTACTTTTAAAACCAGTGGCCCATTTGCTTAGCTAGGTTGTAGGAATTCTGGTAGTACTGAGGGATTTTTGTTTTCAAATTTTCTCAGTTTTGAATTATGAGTAGGCAGACAGTTAGTTTGATATACAACCCTATTTTAAAGTGCCAATGAAGAGAATATTTTTATAACCTCAGTGGATAGACCTTGTTAAACGAATAATGGTGGTGAAAAAAATTGTCAAAATCTTTTATGGTTCTCAAGATAACAACATTTAATGTTTTCAACTGATGTCACTTTGTTTTTAGGCAAATTTGCATTTTTTAAAAATCAGATGTTGGTGGTGATGGTAGTGAAAGTGGCTGGTATTGTTTTCAATGATGGTAATGATAGTGACTGGTGATGGTGTCAGTGGTAATGATAGTAGCTGGTGTTGGTGTCAATGGTAATGATAGTAACTGGTGTTGGTGTTGATGATAATGATAGTAGCTGGTGTTGGTGTCAATGGTAATGATAGACGCTGGTGTTGGGTTGATGGTAATGATAGTGACTGGTGTTGGTGTTAATGGTAATGATGGTAACTGGTGTTTGTGTTGATAGTGACAAGTGATTGATGTTGGTGTTTATGATAGTAACTGGTGTTGGTGTCAATGGTAGTGATAGTGACTGGTGATAGTGTCAGTGGTAATGATAGTGACTGGTATCATTGTTAATGTTGGTAATGATGGTAACTGGTATTGGTGTTGATGGTAATGAGTGACTGTTGGTGTTTATGATAGTAACTGGTGTTGGTGTCAGTGGTAATGATAGTGACTGGTATCATTACTGATGATGGTAATGATTGTAACTGGTGTTGGTGTTGATGGTAGTGATAGTGATTGGTGTTGGTCTCGATGGTAGTGAATAGTTAAATTATTTAACACCGTTTTTAGTTACATGAAGAGTCTGCTGCAGATGCAACACAAGTGACTTGTGAAAGTTAAATTCTCCCAAACTTTGTAAAGAGTAAAGCTGAGAAATCTAGGGCAAACTAAGCTGCTGAGCCAAGCCATTTAATTGTTTTGATACTGATCTCAAATCGTTCTATATTCTATTTAACAGGTATCGATATACACTGGTGCCCCTGCCTCCGCTGGAAACCCGTTTCAACGTCAGAAATACGTGTTCAACAAGGAGCTGCCGCTTTAGCAGCGAAAATAAACAGCCTGATTCAGCGGTACGAGTATGCGCAGGAGCACTGCGCACACCTGCAGCTTGTGCGGGTTGTATATGCCGCCATGTTGGATTCGGAGAACACCGCTTCGGAGTTTCTATTGAGTCCTGTCAAAGAAGGTCGAATGCGTCGCAGACGTTTTCCACATGGTCGTCGTTATCAGATTACAATCGAAACTAGTCCAGGGGGTGGGACGTTTGAAGGAACTACGACCGTGCGAAAGGATGGAAGAGTGATTGTAAATCCACATATAAGTAGAACAAGTGTTTATGGCGATAATCCACATTGTATCACTGACAAACATCCAAACTTGAGGCGTTTTTGCGTTTGTAACGACAGAGTAAGCAGCGTTAGGTGACGACCGCCAGCTTTAGTTTTTTACCTAGTTCTAGTTAGCGTTCTTTCAGCTGTTACTTTGTGTAGAGGGCACAATTAAACAAGGTGTGTGATCGGTTGATATAGGTTGGGGTGAGCTTTACTTTGCTTTTGATTGGTTCAAATTCTGTGTTCTCTACACGAAGTAAAGCCGTTTTTTCCCTACTTCCAAAATGATTTACGAAAAAGAGGGAAGTGTTGTGGTTTAGCTTCTTTCCAGTTTCGAAGCAACATGTTTGAAAGAATCTATTTAAGGAATCAGCTTTAGACCCTTAGTTATATTCTGGTTGTTCTTTGTTTTATACTTGGAAAATAAATTGTACGAAGTTATTTATAAATTGAGGCAAGCAAGTGGCTGCTGTTTGTTAGTTAAACAAGGACTCGCGCTAAAAATGGATAACTCCTCCCACATCTGACCTCTTTCAGAATTCAAGTTTTTGACTAAGCAGCGGTTCAACTTCTCGCTGAGCGATAGAAGTAAAGAAATTCGTCACAACTACTAAGATTTAAATATTCTTGGTAATTTCTTAATACAGTAGTGATAAAAAGAAACTCAAGCGAAGTTCGTTTAGTTTTTTTAAGAAATTTCATCAATTTTCAAAGAAATCTTTCACCTTCTTCGGCGAAGTTACCACAGCTATAAATTTTTTGCCCATTAGCAAAAGGCGTGTGTCGTCGAAATCTTGCGTTTCTTTTTTACCACTACTGTGTATTATGTTTCGTTATAACTTCCCTCTATTTGAACAGAAATCAACAAAATCTTATGATTCTGAAGTAACAAGCTGTACTCTGTTCATATGTTACATAAAGCAATTTTACATGAATAATCCGTTTATTTCATGTCATCTTCGGAGGTCGAGTGAAGACTGGTGACGAGGGTCTGGCACCTGTAGGCCCTTCTAATTAAAGCGCGGGTCCTTGTTTAAACTTTTTCCAAGGCTGTTAAAAACATCTAATACAGAGACCAGTTCATTAAATAATGGTAATTGAACCGATTGGAGTCAAAGTCAAACGGGCCCGTAGCGCGAGTTTGATTTGAAGTCACAAGTGTGAATTCAGACCAGAATTGCACAGCATAAGATATGGTAAATTTAAGTTGTATTTTAAAGTCACGAGTGTCTTAGTGCAATCTGGTTGGTAGAAACCTGAAATCCTATTGGCTTTTAACTGGTTAAAAATATGCAATTCAGTGTTCAAAACATAGCAGGAAAAGAAATCCACACTGTTATGAGACTAGACAACGAGCAGTGCCAATTTTCTCTCCATAGATAGTCGAAGAAACCTCGGGCAGCCGGTAAATCAGGATGGCTGCCGCGAGAAAACTGGGACTAATTTTTGCCGTAGCCCTAGTTCTCTCGCGTCCGCCATCTTGATTTGCAACCTTCGACGAACAAAAGAGGAAAAACGGGGGCTGACGATCCACGACCGCATGACGTGTGCAAGTACGCGTCAACTACTGATATTTGATTTCTGGTTGGCCTCCGTAGAAACTCGGACGGCCCGTGCTTAAGGTCTCTAGTAGTTTGTTCCGACGACGGGCTAGCACTTTCAATCTTTAGTACAAGCCCCAAACTTATTGTTGCTTGACCTTTAATTGCCAGTCAAATATCAACATCCAAGTTCCCCTTACGTAACAAGTGTCTTTAATAATACAAATTAAGACACTTGGTAACGAGAAAATAACATTTGATCAAACACGGCAAATTACTGGAGATGAAAACTTAAATTCTCCTAAATTTATTTAAAGGAATGTATGAGCTCAAGTTGGGAGAATTTACAAAACCGACTGGGACTAAAAGGAAAGTTAACGACTGGGTTGATTATATGATTCAGAGCCTTAAAGTGACTTGTTTGGCAAAGTTTCTGTTCAAAAAAACATTTCAAGGAAAACTTTTGTAATCATGACACATTAAGTTAAAAAAGGAGGTTGCTTGGTTTACCCTTTTAAGAGTTTGTTTTTTTGCTTGAAATGTGTTAAAAATTGACATAGAAAATAAAGAGCTGTTTTATAATTAAGCTGTTTGGTAGTGAAACTCAAGCAAGGAGACCACAGTATGTAACTGGTTCCACCTCGATTAATGTGACAGTTTTATCATAACAAACTGGGTGTCGCGGCCACAGCTTTCAGGGCACTAAGTATCTTTGTTTTTCCGATCCAATCACGCATCTTGCCTTTGATTGTTCCGGAAACGAAAGAGCGAATGTGCAAGGGGTGTCCCAAGCCCCAAAACCCTGGCCCTGTTCAAGACAGCAAAATCTTGGAAATCTATAACCTGTTCAAGGCAAATAGAGAAAAACATACACCATATTCAAGGCTGAAGGCTAAATGTGTACCCTATGCATCATTATTCTATTTGTGAATTTATTATAAATGATAAAAATGATGAAGAATTTACTATCCATAACTGGCAAAACATGCCAAGCAAGACATTCCTGACTAAGTGACTTTTTAGTGTGCTTTCTTTCTTTTCAAGTTCATTTTCATTAGGTCAAATGGGGTCAAATATCGCTACCCTTTATAAGACAATATATGTGCAAAATATGAACCCTCTTTAAGACAGCTCGAGTGAAATTGTCTACCCTGTCTAAGAGAAAGGCCTCAAAAACTATACCCTGACGGGCGGCACGCCCCGGGAGTAGCCCCCCGGAGGGGGAGGGCTGAGATCAAGTCAAGTTCGAATTTAAAATCTAGAGCTCTAGCGTTATCTTTCCAAAATATAA